>JAPTGZ010000003.1:9348596-9376527 GCA_029814645.1 Fowleria isostigma
TAATGACTCCAAATGTTCTTCGTGGTTTTATGTATTAAACAATTTTTACATTATGCCTATAAATAATGTCAACTCCGAATTTTTTATTTAAATGCAAAAAAAAAAATCATTAGGAAAATCTTTACATTAACAAACTATCCTTTAACAATAAAATGTGAATAACTTGAATATATATGAACAACATGAAATTCTAAAGAAAATTAAGTGCAATTTTAACAAAATTCAGCCTGTTACTAAATGTTTTGTTACTTTGTAGATCTGGTCTGTAATACACATGTAAAAATGACAAGTTGAGGCAGAATATTGTTAACATTGCACTTATTTTTCTTCAGATATTTCAGTTTTTCAGGTTATTCACATTCTTTTAGTTTGGATAGCTTGTAAATGTAAATATTTTCATAATTTGATGTTATTTTCTGCACTAAAATAAAGAGAAAAAATGCAGTTATCATTATTTATAGGCTATTATATTATTGTTTTACTGGTACGGCCCACTGGAGATCAAATTGGTCTGAATGTGGCTCCGGAACTAAAATGAGTTCGACACCCCTGTGGTAGTGTGTGCCTGTTGGAGATTAGAGATAATATTATCTCCGTAGGTGTTTGGTGCAACTGGTCACAAATGTTCAGATTTTCTCTAATTGGACTCTGCTGTTGTGTAGAAAGTGGCTTTGTTTTCCCACAGTGGTGTGACATAGCATTAGGTTATGTATCTTTATATTTAGTTTATTGATTTGGAAGAAGAGAACCTCTGGTATTTTATTTCCTTGATCTTAATTTCTGCAGCTTTATGGTAATGCATTTTATGGTTAAAACAAATATTTAGTGCACTTCCGCATAGGGCTGCGTGATATTGAAAAAAAACTGACATTGTGATTATTTTTAACCCTGCGATATATATTGCGATATGAAAAAATACTCAGGAGGATTTGATAGCTGTGGTGCTGACGTAAATGGTCAAACACATTATTGTATTACCTCTGGTTCTGTCAACAGGACACTGTCGACAGAACACGTGTTTCAGGTTCATACTTCTGTAGCCGAAATAATTCCGGATAAATGATGCTGTTTTCCTTTTTGACTCCAAGTCTTCATTTTTGGTGGTTTTCTTTTTTGTTTTCTGTGATTTTCTTACTTGTTTTTACAGATTTTCTTCTTTGTTTTCACAGATTTTCTCCTTCATTTGGTCAGATTTTCATTGTTGTTTTCAGTGATTTTCTTCTTTTTTTTTTTGGTGATTTTTTCATGTTCACTGCTCATTTTTCAATGTTGTTACCAGTGACTCACTCCATATGCGGGGGTGTGGTCTGCTTCAGCAAACTGATTAAGAACGATTGTGATTGGTGGATGGCTGTGTGCAGTGTGTGTCAGGTATCCTTGAAATTAGACAAGAATAAGTTGAGTTTATTTGCCTTCTACATTGCAGGACCTGCGATGTGACTATTGCGCAAACATACATTGCAATGAGAATGCTCAAGCGATATATTCTGCAGCTCTTCTTCCACAGCCTGTGGTGGTTGCAAATTTGTAAACTTAGATTAATAAAATCAAATCAACGGTGTTAGTGCACACAGTAGCATCCAGACGCATTTCTTTGTTTTGACTTGACACTGACGAGGCTGCCTTCTACAGTCTACGCTGCCTGCAGCAGATGTGTCTGTGCTCATTTTTTGTTTACTAGCCTTGTAAAATAATCAGCGCATGCTAATTATCTCAAAATGGCATGTAATTGGTCTGATTAATCGGCCTGATTAATTGGTTGACCACCACCATTGTTGATGTTTTTTTAGCCTCATTTCAGCTGTGATACTGTCTGTTCCTCAGGCAGAAGGCTTGTGCTGGGTAAAGGTAGATCACACTGATCTTTTCCTGTCAAACTGAAACTATGAGCGGACTAAAGGGTTTAGTATTTTCTTTGTATTAGATTAAAATTCAAAATTTACATCTCACGTATCTAACAAACAGCTGCATTGTGGTACAAAAACCATCTAAAATGTTCTTACTGCAGATGTTTTTCGTGGCTTGTTTGTGTGTCATCCTAATCAAATTAATTTATGAAATGATCATGTTAATGTAGAAGATGGTTTCACATTAAACATTAATTTTAACGTGTGTGAAAAGATGGGCGAGCATTATCTCATCATAATCCATTTAAGTCATTGACGAATGACTCAGGGATTCTCTCATGGCTTCTATTGCTCATGAACTTCTGACCCTATTTAGTCCTCATATCTGCCCTTATGTCCAGACTCTACTTGAGTGTGTTCTGTCTGTGTCTGAGCTCCAGCGCAGCTTTATCAAATTGTGCCCTGCACTTCTTCTACATTGCAGTTTGTGTCTCAGAGCTCCCATGGACTCTGTGTGTGACTCTCATTTAAACCAGTTAATGATATGGCTTTTCATTTCCGTGACCAATTGCCGTCCTATAATCGTCATGTGTAGTTGTCTATGTATGATCCTTTTCCCATTGGCTGCTCACTGATCTGTCTCTCCTGAGTGTCCATTGTGGCAGGCAATCGGATTAGCCCCAGTCACGGTTGGCTCCGGCTTGTAATGGGTATGAATGGACCCGCTTGTTGTGAGGGATGGATGCTTTGTCTAAGGACATAACAGAGAAAATAGAGTACGGTCTAACGAGTTGTGAACTAACATACTGAGGTCACTTACAGTGTGTGTATGGTAATCGATATATGCACACTATGCTTTTTTTTCCTTTAATTCATTGTTGTTCATTGCTTTTGTCAACACAATAAGAGTGAGGTCATGACCAGTATTTAGAGCGAAGACTATAGTATTCAGTATTCACAGATGGAACTTCAGCATCACAGATGGACTCTATTTAGCTCTCATTGCAGCGTTAAATTAAAGTAAACTAATACAGTTTATAAAATATAAGATGAAAAAAAGTATATCCTGAGAAGAAGATTAACCCTTAGATGGACAAGTATCTGGACCCTCCACTCTTCCATAAATGGGACAAAAATGACCTGCGTTAAAACCAATGTGTTTCCATGACATTTTTCCATGATGTCATGTTAAAAAATAATCATTTGTATTATGTTTTAGTCAACAGAAGAATGATTTCATGTTCCAAATGTTGTTTATTTTTTATTTTTCAACATTTTTAACAATTTTCTTCTTTTTGTTACATATAATTTGTAACAGCAATAGAATAATGTCACCATCCATTTTTTGAGTGAGTGAGTGAGTGTCCTTGGGATTTTTTGGATATTTTGTAGAATTAATCAAAATTGAGATGAAATTCAACTGGAACTTAATTTTGAATCATTTTGACCAACTTATAAAATCTTGGGGCTGTAATTCAAAAAACTACAGTTTCATAAAATGCATAAAAGGTAAGTTAAAAACATAAATGTCATGATGTCAATAACATATTTTTTGAGTTATACTTGGAATATGAAATAATAACAACTTTTCATTATAAACATGTAGCAAGAAAATAACCTCACTGGGTCATTATTTTGGACCCACTTATGCATCTATAAAGAATGAAACATGCTTTTGTCAACAAGCATTGAGCAGTGAAAAGGATAAGGCCTCATTTTTAGTCATGACTAAAGTACAGCAAATAGAATAAATACATAGAAATGATGACAAACAACACACACATAAGGCAAAATATTAAAAACGGTTCAAGTGCAATAGTTTTTACATTGACCTGCATTAAAAAAGGTTGATTATGCAAATCTGATTGCATGTGAGGTGGCTAAAAAGTGTATGGTGAGTAGTTTGCATGGATGTTTTGTGTTGTGTTAACAAAGCAAAGGAAATGGAATCAATTTAATTATTAGTTTGTAAAAAGGGGGTGGGAGTCTATAAGTTATACGAACTAACCTGTGGGTACAATAGTGTTAAGTTTTGGTGTAAAGTTTTTTAAGTAAATGCGGTAGAAAAACTAAAAGCAGAAAGTTTAGTGCTTGCCCAAGGAGTTTCATGCATCAGCTGATCACATGACCATGTTGAACAGTTAGTATGTGACCAGTTTAAAGAGTCTATGTATCGAGGCATGTTGCCATTTAAGGCTTTGTAATAGGAAACCAATGCCCGTCACATCCAACTGTTAAAGGAGGATATGATGAACAGAAATTACTGGTGCATTAATGTTCGTTCATTCATTCATTCATTCATTCATTCATTCATTCATTCATTCATTCATTCATTCATTCATTTATTTTCATTAATATATCTTCATATTTTTATGCTGTATTACTGTCTCTAAAAGTCAGCTTTTCACAAGCTCCAAAAAGCAAGCATGTTTTCAAATTTGTGTGTATTTCCCAAGTTATCTAAGAGTTTATTTAGCTTAAAAAAGAAGGGGATTTCCTCAATCCATAAAAGACCACCTTCAGGTTATCACAACCATTCAAAATCAACACAATTGGAAACATGTAGTGTGTATAGAGTAAAAATACAGTGTTTTCCTTTGAGATTTAGTGGAATAGAAGTATCAGCTCCAGTTTGCACTGAGAAAAAGTACCTAGTTATTTTTTTTACCACAGTTTGAGATGCAGATATTACTTATAGCTGTTAAAATAATGGCCTTTAAAATTTCACAACAGTTGAAAATAATATTGAGTAAAAGGAAAAAAAGGAAAGGAAAAGAAATTATGTGCATCTTCATATTTAAGGAGTGGAAGGACAGACCTTTTCATATCTTTTTTTGGCAAATAGAAGCGGAGGCAAAATAATGGCATAATTTGTTGAAAATTGCACTTTTTGTCCTCATAAATTTCATTTTGTTCATGGTTTTTCATATTTTTCAAATGTTTTAAAGGGTAGTTTGTAGATGTAAACATTTTATTAATACAATTTAACTTTTTTTTTACTCCAAAACATTGAAGTTAGACATACAAATTTTGGAATTGACATTATTTATATATAATTATGTTATTATTTTAATTATAATCCGACCCACTTCTGCTCATATTGGGCTGTATGTGGCCCCTGAACTAACATGAGTTTGATACCCCTGGTCTACAATATTGATTCACCAGTAAAACCCATGTAATTTGCTAATTGACAGTGGATGGTGATATATTGGTGATATATTTGTTGAAAAGTCACTTTTTTTTTGTGTTTCTCAGTTTTTTATATAATAACCTTTGAATTTACTCTATGATCAGTGAATCAAATATTGGAAAATACTTAATTTACAAAGAAAAATCCTAAATACAGAGGATAATAAAATAAAAACTGTGTAAATCAGGAAAGTTTAAATAGAGAGAACAATTCCTTTAGGAACTGTCACTGGGTCTTTATGGGTTAATGCATCGGAGAAGTGGCCGAGATCTTATATAGTTTCAGCAAAATGTAGGCTACCTTTAGGTCCCCCTTTTGTTTCTCGCTTCATCTGTTCTCTGGGCCAGCCAATCCCACTTGGCCATGAACGGAGTGAATGTCAGTACTCTGACAGCCCCACTCTTTTACTCAACCGATCCCAATCTGAAGATAACTATCTGTGTGTACGTGTGTGTGCCTATTTGAGTCGCTGGCAAGAGCGAGAAAGGTCAAGGGGATTGTGGGCATTTTGTGCTTGTGCACGTATACATGTGCGCAGGTTGCAGCGGTGTAGATGCTGACCCAGTTCATAGCAAATTGGTTTCGCTCAGTGGAGCCTTAAAAGACCCATAATAGGCCACGGTGGAAAGGTAGCCAAGGAAATAGAGAGAAAATGAAGGGGAAGGGTAGAGAGAGAGAGCATGTAAGATGTTAAATGAAATCTGTGGCCACAAGAGAATAAACAGAGCAATGGGAGAGAAGCAGTGGAAGGAGGAAAAGGCCGGAGAAAGAAACAAATGGAGGAGATGCAGAGGAGACCACTGAGGGACGTCGGTGCAGTTATGATATTACACCAGTAATTGTTTGCAGTGAACCACAAGTAGGTCCTCAGAAACATAACTCTGCGTGTGTTTGTGTATAATTTGATGTTGCAACTTTGGAAACCCCCTTTCTCAGGGTAAAAAGTTCATAGGGTCAGGAGTGTGTGTTGTTTGTGCATCTGTATGTGTAAGTATATGAGTGCGACCCTCCCTCTCTCTCTCTTTTTCTCCCCCTCTTAGTATTTTCTGGCCCATTAGTTTTCAGGGTCTGTACAGCAAGAGTATATAGTTGGTCAGTAAATCACCTCTTAAGTATATTTACTGCAATAAGAGCCTTTCTTTTAACATGTGGTGGAATGGTAATGGCCTATAATTGCAAGAAAAAAAAAACAAGCTGCGAGCACTGATCTGAAGAGACACACTCGTGTTCCTGTACACACACTCATACGCATAAGCATTCAGATTCATAAATGTAAACACACGTACCGAATAACATACGTAGACAAAAAACAAGCGCTCACGCACCTGCAGAAATGTACACATGAAAGCACGCGTGTGCACTGTATGTGCACCCGGCCACACACACGTGCACATACGTCACCTGAGCTCTACATAATCCCATAATGAAGCACTTAAGAAACCAAACTGCAAATTTATGAAATGATCCTGGTCATTGGCAGCACATTGGTCCAATTAGAGTGTTTACATTTGTATCTTTTTCCTCAAACCTCTAAATATATTAAATATGTTTCGGCAGGACTTGAGCTGGTATGGATTCATAGCAGTCACACTGGAAAAGTTCTTGATAATTAACTCAATAATGAATCCTAAATGATTAATCTGTAACTGTTCTAGGAGTAGTAGGATTACATCATTAGCTGTGGATTATCTAAGCATATGTTTCACACATTTGAAAGGTTTGATCTAATATAATAATAATAATAATCATGATTATGTGATTAAGTGTGAGTGTGCATGTGTTTAAAATCAAGTGTATAAGATTTAGGAGCATAAGGGGACCTAAGTGTAGAAATATTACAGTTCATACTGTGTTTTAATTAGTGTATAATCACAAGAAAATGAGTATTGACGTGCTCTAATTAGCTTAGAGTGAGAAATTTATATCTACAGAGAACAGGTTACAACTTTTACCCCTTTTATGTTGTTGGTATTCAGTGTTAATAAATATTATTGCTGTGTTCTACTTTATGTTCTTTTTGTTCTTGTCCTTCTCCATGCTTATTTTCTTCTTGTTTTATTTGTATTTGTATTTATTTATTTAGTTACAGGACGTGTATTGGCATTAGTTACAAAAAACAAGAAGCATGCAGAGGAGCTCATTTCCATCTGTTGTCCTGAACAAACAACCAACATCATAAAACATAACATGGATTAGAGAGTTCTAATAATACAGAGGAAGAAACCATTAAAATGTGGCCATAAATGTGCTCAGGCAGAACAGTTACAAATGAACTCAAAAAGGGCTTTACATTCTAAAAATACAATGACATTTCCCTAGAACAAGAATAAAATATGAAAAAAAAGTTATTTCCTTGTTCTTCTTCTTATTATTATTATTGTCACCATCTACGTCTGAGTGTGGCGTTCAAAGCAATCCAAGTTTAATTCAGTTTTATTTATAGAGCCCAAAATCACAACAAAGTCATCTCACAGGGCTTTACAGAAATTGTTGATTTGATTAAAAAAACCCAAAACAAAACAAAACAAAACACTAAAAATAAACAAACAGTCAAGTAATCAGTTAGTAAACAGTCAGTGAAGCAAATGGATTGATGTCCTGGGCATCCCCTGTCCTTAGACCCTCCTACTCAGCAAGGAAAAACTCCAAAAAAACCCAGCGAGAAAAAGAGAAACCGCAGTGAAGGAGGGATCCACTCCCATGGATGGGAAGTCTGTAGAAGAATCAGGACTGACGGACATCCATTTGCTGATGTAATTCAAGTCTGAGTTTATAACCACTTTACAAAAAAGCCCAGAATGGCTCTAGTGAGGGTGTGTTGTTGCATCTGCTGTGGGTGAGTGTGTATGTATGTGATAGATAGACACTGGTAGATGTGACTGTCACAATGCAGCAATATTGATAATACACATATTGGTCTGTCATAGTTGGCAGTCTGCATGAACTCTAAAACGCCATTTTCTGTAGCAACAAAAAATCTAAGTTTGACCAGGTTCTAATCACTTAATTGACACTAATGCACACTGTAAACTATTTGGTTCTTATTGAGATTAAAAAAAAGTCCCATAGATTTAGAAGTGTTAAATAAATAATCTTGTTTTAAGAGTTATTTTCTTACTTTTTCCTTTTATAATTCAACATTTTTATTGCATTTTCATCATTTTTAGTAATAATACAGCAATGTCCATCAGACTGATAGACAAAATAGAACAAGACAAAACCAGACAAATACAAAACAAGACAAAACAAAACAAAAAAGACAGGCTATTTGGCCTGTAAAGGTCTATATTAATAGACCTTTACATGACAAAAGCAGACATGTATGTGTATTGTAGTACCATCCTTAATCTGTACAGGGTTTTGTCAAATTCCTCAGATATATATTTACTGAAGCCATCCCAGTATTTCTTAACTGTGTCACTTGTTCCGCTCAGTTTCTCCAGCATCATCTTGTATGCAGCTGTTTTCTGCATGTTGAATCTTCCACATATTCAATGTGAGGGTATGAGATTCCTTCCAATGCCTCAGAATCACTCTGGCACAGGTCATCATACCAGTTTTAATAATTCTAAATAAAAATGTATCTAAATGTGGCACTTGTGATCTGTCCCCCAGAAGACACAGTCTTGGAGACCTGGGTAGTTCAGATTTCAACCATCTGCTCGTATAGTTGAGGTCATCCCTCCATAGGGGGGGAGATCATACGACACTCCCACAGACGCATGAATATATGTCGTTAATTCCTTATTTTAAAAGGTCATACATCTATAGACATGCTCATTTCTAGATTTAACAATCTTAATTCAAGAAATCTTGTCAACTGAAATGTTCTTGCTGCATGGACAGATATTTCACTTGTTTTAAGTACCTTTTTTCTCAGATTTAGTTTTTTTTATCTTGTTTTTAGATGCCCTATTTTTTGCAGTGCATGTACATGAGGCTGGAGCTGATGTTTAGTTACAGAGCAATAAAGTTTAGACTGGGTATTGAACCTCGTTAGAGAATGTAATGGGTGAATATTTCGGATACAGTTGAGTTGAAGTTGTTGGCAGTAGCCATGTAAACATCTTAAATGTACAGTTCATACACCTATAGACATGCTTATTTCTAGATTTAACAATCTTAATTCAAGTGAAGTTATCTTGCTGTATGGACAGATACTTCACTTGCTTTGATTTTTATGTTTTTCCTCTGATTTAGTGTTTTTATTACCCCTTTTTTTTGCAGTGCATGTACATGAGGCTGGAGCTGATGTTTAGTTACAGAGCAATAAACTTTAGACCTGTATTGAACCTTGTTAAAGAACATTATGGGTGCATATTTCGGATACAGTTGAGTTGAAGTTGTTGGCAGTAGCCATGTAAACACCTTAAATGTACAGTTCATACATCTATAGACATGCTTATTTCTAGATTTAACAATTTTAATTCAAGTGAAATTATCTTGCTGCATGGACAGATATTTCACTTGTTTTGAGTACCTTTTTCTTCCGATTTAGTGTTTTTATCTTGTTTTTAGAAAGCTCTTTTTTGCAGTGCATGTACATTAAGCTGGAGCTGATGTTTAGTTACAGAGCAATAAACTTTAGACCGGGTATTGAACCTTGTTAAAGAACGTAATGGGTGAATATTACGGATACGGTTGAGTTGAAGTTGCTGGCAGTAGCCATGTAAACACCTTAAATGTACAGTATATTGGCAGTTGTCACATAAATGTGCTTAATCCTCCATAGAAATATCCAATTTATATTCACGGCTGTTGTGTTTTGTCCAGTTTCATTTACTGGGAACCATCGGAAGGGAAAATAGCAGTGTTGGGCAACAGCAGCACTCACGGCTCTGAAGTGGAGGGCCCTCGGTCATTTTATCCCGTTATTCTGTCTTTCCTTGACATTTTCTACAATCCAGTCAAGCAATGATGCATTCAAATAAAAACAGTGAAAGTAACACACTCTCAGTATACCAAACCAACATGACTGGGATGAGGATGAAGGAATGTGGTTGCACAAGTGTGTGTATCGAGTGGTTACGTACTTATATGCATCTGTGTGTGTGTGTGCTTCTATGTATATCTATAAGTGTGTGTGTATATGTGTGTGTGTGTGTGTGTGTGAGCCAGCCACATATGGAAATGCTTGTCTGGTACATTGTTGTTGTTCCAGCCAGACTCCTACAACAAGCAGACAATGTGTGTATGTGTGTGTGTGTGAAATAATATATATGTTTTGTATGGCAAAACTCATGTAGAGGAGAACCGCAGTCAGTGTGCCCAGAGGACACTTAACAAAATGTGCTCAGTTGTTTCAGTTTAAAATGGTTCAACCGAAACTACATATAAGAACAGTCGTTTTATGTTTTCTTGACTCCAGGACATTTGGAAAAGGGATTATTGCCTTAAAGTAGCAGCTTCTAGGGACGCAATTGAACGTCGTACGCATACAATCACACACACACGATGTATGTTAGATCAAACTTTACTTTTTTTCCTCTTGTGTCTTTTCCCCGCAGACGCACATAATCGACCAACGCTTCTCACTTTCTCTCTTCGTAAAACAACCGTGCGTTTGGCTTTCATCGTCATCGCTTCAAAAGGGTGCAGGCTTCACTCCCGTTTCACTCCAAAAATTGATGCAGGGTCCCAAGCGGTCTGGGTTAGCATGGCCGCGGCAGTGAAAACCCAGAGAAACTCTTGATATTAGAGACAAATAATGTTTTTCAGAGTGCGTAAGGTATTCCATGTGAGTCACAGATGATTGTAATTTTCCCCAATGACCACCGTATAATAAGGTACATGAACCCCTTCTTCATCTCCTTCCCTCCCTCTGGCTTTTTCTCCCTCTTTGGCGAAATGGCCATCATCCAAAATAATATTTGCCATCTGATGAGTACTTGAGATGAGTAGGAATACAGTTTCAATGCCATGCTTTTTTTTTTTTTGTTCCTCCTCTTTTCAACTGTTTTCCTTTTCCCTTGTATTTTCTTGAACTTGACTTTTTGACATGTGCGCCCCACCCTTTCCCCCCTTCTTGTTGCATTTTTTTATACGTGTGTAAAACAACAGTGTGCTGAACATTAGCCTGGGTGGTCCGTCTTGTACTCTGAGATCCCTCGGACTCTCTGGGGGTTTTCATTTGAGAGGAGTGTAGCGGTTCACTGCCACAGTTAGCCTGCAGCTCACGTCTCTACTTCACTTAGTTGTTGCAGTTTGATGTTTATTAACTCTTTGTTCTGGGAGATTGTGGATTACTTTTTTTTTTTTTTCACCAAGCTGGGCAATTAATAATGAAACCTTTGTTATTATTTGTCAAGAAACTAAACCTTGTGGCAGATGACAGGCTTTGTTCTTTGGCCAATCAGGCTTATAAATTCAACAGACTTTCCAGATCATTATCTTGGTTTGAAGATTATGATTGTTTTGAAGTAAAATTTGATTCAAACTGGCTTTGTGTTTCACTAGGGCGGTGCATGCTATTCCTCAACTGTCCAGCAGGGAGCACTCTTGGCACATAAACTTGAAGGCTCCTTCAAACCCACACCTACCTAGAGAGATTTTCTTTTTTTTTTTTTTTTAGGAATGAGTATCATGAAACTGAATCATGGTATTTTAAGGTACCTGTTAGGCAGTTAATATCAGACATGTTTTGGCTGCTAATATAATTTGACAGGTTTGACTGGATTGAATGTTGGTTCTCAAATGAGGTACTACCCCGAGGTGTTTTTTCTAAGAATAAGCACTTGTGTGTTTATTTGACGGCGTTGCTGAGGTTGTGTGAATTTAGTTCGGCTATTTCAGCAAAAGCCAAAAAGGATTTAACCCCAAGCAAAGTCCTTATAACAGCCTATAAAAACTGTTTGCCCCATCTGTGTGTCCGTCACTCATTAAAACAAAATGAAACACCATAGTCATCCAAGTGGCAAACACAGACCACCAATCACCCCCGGAGCCACACACACAGATGCAAACAGACCTATTTTTGAGTGACACAAATCCCTGCGCCGATGACGCGTCGAAAAGCCAGTCGTTGCCACAGCGGTGATTTTATGTAAGACTTTTTCTTTCTGTTGGTCTGTCTCCGCGTCTGTCGTGTTCTCTTACTGACTGGGTTTTTGACAGTTTGGAAAGTTTGAAGTCATGGGTTTTAATCAGGGGCCTTTTTGCGGCCGGGGCTCAGAGCATGGCGTGGCATGGCATGATGGCTCAGTTTAAAGATGTGGGTCTGGGTCAGGGCCAAGCCTGGGTGGCACAACTAGAAAGAGAAGGGGGTTAAGACATAGAGGAGGGAGACGGACCGAACGGGAGAAACGATAGGGAAAAGAAAGAGAAAAAAATCTACTCAGACTGCACCCACAGCACACAGCAGAGTTGGCCACAGACCCCCAAAGGCCTGAATGAGCTGCATTAATGGAAGCTGATTATGTGTGGGCATGCATGTGTGCATACGGTGTAGAGTCATACGCACAGACGTCAACACACACATACGCACACACACACACACACACACACGCACACACTGTGATCCGTGTGGGGAAATGTTTTGGAGAGATGAATTAATCTAAATCATCATGCAGGTTTAAGCCTCACCAGTTTTCCATCAGGTCCTGCTGCTAATGTGTGTGTACGTGGGAGATCCTTATACTTATACTACCCCCACTGTGGCAATCATGACTTGATGAACCGTGATGAATTTTAAGAATTCTAAGAAAACAAAGGGAAAGATCAAATAGAGCAGTGCAAAATTTAAGGATTATCATGTCTGTTTAGGGCAGGGTTGTCAAACTCATTTTTAGTTCAGAGGCCTCATTCAGCCCAATATGATCTGAAGTGGGCCCAACCAGTAAAATAATAACATTAAAAAAAGTACATTTACATTATAGTAACGTTTACATCTACACACTATCCTTTAAACATGTGAATAACATAAATAACCTGAAATCTCTTAAAAAAAAATAAGTGCAATTTTAACAATATTATGTCTATAATTTACACAAGTTCATTACAACTTAAACATCACAGTGGATTTACACATACACAAAACTTTTAATTATAACAGAGAGAATATTGGTAAAAATGCACTTATTTCTTAGGACATTTCAGGTTTTTCAAATTTTTTTGGTGAAAGGATAGTGTATAAATGTCAAATTCTTCATGTAATTTGACATTTTTTACACTAAAATAAGGTAATTGTGTCATTACTTTTAGGTAATTATGATAGTATTTTACTGGTCTGACCCATTTAGATCATATTAGTCTGTACATCTTTGATTGTTAGTATCTTCAGTGTCATTTCTCACGGCCTAGATTGGACTCTTTGGGGAGATTGGCAGATTTGCCCCCTGTGCCGTATGTTTGGGACCCTTGGTTTAGGGTGAAGTACAAATAATAGCCGACTAGAGTTGAATGAGTATTACACAGGTAAATATTTACCCCCAAAAATGTGTGTTTTTGGAGACTTTAGTGATGTTCTAACCTTGAAGGACAATTTGGTACAAGACATTGGAACTGAGGGTTCTGAGACTGAGCTCATGCTTTATTGATGCGTTTTTCTCAACAAACTTTGCTGTCTGTCCCGACTGTCCACACACGGGTAAGTATTTTTTCTGCCCTCTCACCTCTCAGAAAAAGATCTGTTTGACTTTACTGCATGGGTGGCTCTAACCCCTCAATTTGCTGTCCAGCGTGGCTTGCTTTCGTTTTGTAAGCGAAGCCTTTAAAATGTAAGCTGTGCTTTTCAAGGTTTTATGTGAGCCAGGGTGTGTATTATGATCTGATGTGTTACAAAATGCCTATTGTGAAACATGAGATAAAGCAGCATTTATTTTAATCATCCTGGTGCCTTTGCTTCGTTTATATTTCGCAAGTTTATACCTGAAAGACGCTGTATTCTACTTTTTAAATCTGATATTAGTAGCTTCATAGCAGAATTGCTTAGTGGCAAACGTAACATAATATCGTTTAATATTGGGATAAATATATTGAATATTAATATTGATATTTATTTTAGTCAGAGAGATGTTGCCAAACTAAATTTTGTTGTATTCTTTACAATGACCATAAAGCTTCTTAAAAAATATATTTATTAGCATGAACAGGACATCTTATAGCTGTACCCATGATGTGTGTCAATATTTTTAGCTTATAAACATCAATAGTTCCTTAAAGGTTAATAAGAGATTTTACTTCCTAAGTGAGATGTAAAGAAAGTAGATAGTTTGGTTTAGTAGAAAATTATGATTTACAGTCACTGCAGGAAACATAATTTAGAAACTTAGAGGCAGAGAACATTCAAAATCAGGCATTTTGGAACCAAAGTTGACAATTTAAACAAAACTAATCATCACAATGATATTTATCACAATTTAAAACTATATTATGACACTTGTTACATTTATTTTGTATCCCAGACCCCTGTTAGAAAAGAAACAGCTGAATTCAATGTGTCCTAATACTTTTGTCCATATGGTGACTGACTTGGGCAATTATGCTATGAGGCTAATAACATGTAACATTTCTGCATTTAGTTTCCAAAAAGTTCATGCCTATGCTGTGAATCTTGGGTATGTTATGCACTTACATTATGTCCAACAATGTGGTGAAGTTGAGAAACATCAGTAGTGGTAGCACACATAATGTATGCATACATCACTAAAAGGCAATGTCATTAAGTCTTTAATACATTACCTCATCTGTAAACTTGTCCTATCAGATAGCTTTTCATTGGCCCTGGTACCTTTTTATTATTCTTTACTGTGAGACACCTCTAGCAGCATAAATTAGACATCTTCCGTGCAAAGGATTATAAGGTATTTAGTCAAAATATTTTGTGGCCTGTGTAAAAATAACATCATAGTGTTCACATTATTTTCATTTTGTGACCTGTATGGCTGTTTTTGACGTATAAAATCAGTGTGGTTGTATAAATCTTTTTTGGAACTTGGGTAACAGGGATTATATTACTGGAGGTGGGACAAATACAAATGAGAGAATTCCCCTGACGCCTCAGGTCATTTATTATATACGCAGAGATGAATGGAATCATGTGTGTGTGTTGTATCTTTCTGCAACAAAACGTGTTGTCCTCGGTGCAGTTAATGCATGTGTGTGTATGTGTGTGTGTGTGTGTGTGTGTGTGTGAGTGTGTGTGTCGTGCCAGGGCCACATTAGAGGAGCCTTTTAAGTCGTCTTGGCCTCCTCCTACTCCTTCTGTATAGTGCTTGTGTTGTGGTCGGCTCAACACACAACCTCCCAGAACCCCTGCGAACGCTATGTGTGCGTGGTGTGTGTTCATGTGAATGCGTATTGATATGAAAGGGTTATTCCCAGTGCGTGGGATCCCCAAAATCCTGCTAGAATTCTCTATTGTGTCTCCGCTGCCATTTCCGCCGCCTCTCCTCTCTCATATCAGTATCTTGTCTCTCTTTTGCTTTAATACAATAGAGATAGATTTAAAAATTATGAGCAGTGTCAACTGTGATGGTGTGACTCAGTGTACCCACCTCCATACTGCAATAATAAGCCTGAAGCCCTGCTGCAATGATGCTCTCTATAATAAACTTGGGGTCTAGTCTCTTCCTGCCCTGAACTCACAAACATAGACTATTATAGACCAGTCTATTCAAGCATGCACTAACACATTTCAGCACTTACGGTGAATTGGGTGTGGAATAAAAGGTTAGCTCACACTTTGATCCTCACCAAACACAACTCAATATTGCCCTAACACACGCCATTCCATTGTGCTTTATGCGCCAGGTGAAAGAGAACAGAAGACAGTGGAGGCAGTTTATTTACTCTGTCAGAGTCTTGAAAAACTCTTGTCTCCACATGATCGATAGTTGCTGCCTACTGTGAAATAATACAAGATATTTAAGCTAATGAAATTCTCAGCGGTGCATCAGCTTTCATTAAGACTATGTTTTCTTTATTCCGTAAACAGATGAAGATATTACTCATACTTGAACTATTTTGCTGTGCTGTTGGACCATTAAGAATAAGCAAAACCTCATGAGCTGAAAATAACAAGAGTGTTATTTCACTTTTATACAGTAGTTCTAAAGTAATCACCTGCTAATTCCTTGTACTCGAGCTGAAATGGATGAGAGTACACTGTCTTAAAAGGAGCTCTGTTCTGGTCTAATTTAAAGGTTTTAAATATGCTCAATGACCTGTAGCATATATACGACTATTATCCAAAATTCTGCCATGTAGTTTATAAGAGAATTATGTTTCACTCCATATAATCTGTGCAAAAAGTTATAAAAACTTCCTAACTTACTAATACGATGTCAAAAATGTTTCACCTCTACTGTTTTAGTGCTTCCTAATATGACTAAAATAAATATTAAAGCATGAATAACTTTCTGATATTAAAATGAGTTAAGGTTTGGTAATTGTATGTAAAATAACTTTCAAAAGAATCAAAACACAAGCATTTAATACAATGAAATGTAGCCCACTATAATTATTTAAACCAAACTCACGCATGCAACACTAAAATCTTAATAACTAATTTTGTCAGTAGTTAATTACAGTATAATTAGAATAAGTAATTTGGACAACATGAGTTTGTAAACATATTATATTATTATTACCAATTCATATATAATATATAATAATACGACTCCATTTGTATTGACATCCATTGTGACTAGTACTAGAATGTTTTTAACTTAGTACATGGACGGATATGTATGATATTATTAAATCATCTAATGTATGTTGACATTTACATACACACCATTTTGTTCATTGTTTTATCTCAGCGCTGTATCCATGGTCGTCCTTGTCTTCATTAGCAATTTTTTCAACATCATCTCTTATGACACTGCTGATGAATTCATTTTATGTTTAATATATCTCTTCCTTGGGACATTGTTGGATTTTTTTGGACAAATTTTTGACATTTTAAAAATTTGCCTTTAAATTTGCCTTTTTTTTAAAATGGGCCATATTTGATGGCTTATAAGATGGAAATGGTTAGAGATATTAATATAGTTATTATTGAGCACTGATAGGAAGTCATATATGGACTTTCATTTGGGTCCATGGCATTTGACCTTGAGTGACCTTGAAGGGTCAAACTCAATGTCACCAATGTGTACATTTACACAGTCTTCTTCCCTGAAAGTACTGGTCGGATTTAATTACAATTTTATACATAGCTTTCTTTGGACAGTGTCTTCAAAATCTATTCACAGTTTTGAGATATTTTTATTTTTGAATTTCTATAAATTTTTGAAATATAAAAAATGTGCCTTTACTTATAATGGTCCATATTTTTGATGGCTTACAACGTGGAATTGGTTACAGGTATCATTACAGTTACTAGTGAGCACTGATAGGAGGTCATATGTGGACTTTCGTTTAATAAGCTGAGTTAACCTCCAGTGAAAGCAACACAAACTTTTATTAGAAGATTGATCTGCATGAGGACAAGAGGACTCTAACATGGTGGCAGAACCTGACAACCAAGCAAATTCAAGTTATTATTGAGTCTTGATAGAACATGCCGGTGACATGTAAGGCCGTTGTTCCTATTTTTCGCCTTTTCAGGGCCATATTTTCTTCTTCAGTTACACAGGCAATTATTGTATCTTGATACTATTGTTATCATAATCAAAATACTGTGTTTGTGTTGTTACTTGGTGCATGCAAAGAGTCTTACATAGTCTATGGATGACTATGTCTGCGCCGTATTAGTCCCACCCTTTGTGCAGTGTGTAATATGTCTATTTCTAAACAGTTTCATTCATGTGCACACATATATCTGTTTGTGTATTGTGTGTGTGTGTGTTTGTGTGTGCATATGTAGCACCTTTACACATCTGTGTGAGTGTGTACCAGTGTTCATCTCCACACTGTGATTCCGTGTGTCTCCGTACCTGCTGCGCTGTGCTGAATTGACAGGGCCTGGCCAGCGTGAGTAAGCAGCCAGGGGAAGATTGAGGCAGCCGGATGCAGCGGCCCTGGGCTACCGAGGATATCATTACCCCGGGAGTGTATCAGGCTAAAACAGGAGCCCCCAAGCGGAGTTTCATCAAGGTGGACCCCTGTCTGTGGCGAGGGGGAGGACACCAGTTAACCTGTTGTCCTGCAGTGAGGAGCGGTATTAAGCGGCAGGTGGAAAGGGAAAGCATCCCGTGACTGGAATGAGGTGGAAACAAGAAAGTGTGGAGATACTTTGAGAGTAGCAGGCAAAAACACACACACAGACAGAGTCACTCAAACTGCAGTGTATTGTTGTGACTGATTTCCCTTTGCTGTTTTTTTTGAAGCTCAACAGGAAACTCAGCTGGATGCTGTCTGTGTTAGCATTTACATTTTACCTAAAGTTTTATATTATCATTTCCAACCCACGAGTCCTACTTTCCAGGATCATTTACCACAATATAGCTTTTGCTTCAATCTCAAGGCAGAGAAATGTATGTCTGAAAATTTCCATTCAAAGGAAATAGCTGGGATATTTTGGGTTCAGGACTGTGACAGAACAACTTGATGCATAGCCACTGGCAGCGGCATCTGCAGTATCTTCAGACGGGAATTGGACCGTCTCCCCCCAAGTGAGGTAACCCATAGGCCATGAATCACGCTGCTTTGCTCCAGAGTCCTGTGGTCCCAGGGGTTGACAGTTTGACCGCTCCTCAATGTGGTCTCTTCTCCTATCCTCACGCTCCTCCCATCCCAATCACCACACATTCCAACCACCGGACCGGTCACGTAAGGTCAAGAAAATAGAACACGATAGAACAGAATAGGATAAAAAAAAAAAAAAAAAGGAATAAAAAATCTTTCTGCAGGATCCCATTCGCTGCTGTTCCATATTCCACAGTGTTGAGGGTATTCCTGTTTGCCTCTTTTGCTTTTTTGCAGCGTGTTTTGGCAGCTCACAGATGGAGCTAGTCTGGCAGTCTGCCTGTCTGGTCCTCTCCTCCATACTGGTGGGTCACTGGTGTTTGGATCACTACAACTGGCTGTTAACCACCGACTTGGACACAGTCTCACCGCCATGTGTTTGATTTAGCTTAGTCATTTATTATATACACACAGTATGAAAATTGAAGTCGTATTTCAAAAACCTACTTGGAAGTGAAAAAGAAAAGAAAACACGGAGCATGTTTGTCTCAAATGTGTTTGAGAGAGAAATGCACTAAGAAGATTTAACTACTAAGAAAAAGTCAACTTCTATTTTACTTGAGTATTTCCATTTAATGCAACTGTATCCTGTTACAAGTCAGTGGAAATATTCTTCCTTTTACCCTAATTGTTAATGTTCAGATGGAGATTGGAGACAAAGGATTATATAACAAGCTTTTAAAATACAACACAATGTTCAAGATTAAACCATTAGTTTCCAACTTTCTTGTTAAACAAAAACCAGTGTGAAGTCAGGTCACATTTTTGATGAGCCGTTGACAGCTCAGTCAAATAGAGACTTTAAACTTTAAACTCCCTTTAAACTTCTCACATCGTTTCACTTCAGTAAATCTGAAAACTGTTAGATGTGTCACAAAAATCAAACTTTAGACAGTTTTGAGTACCACAACTTTGGTGTTTTCTTCTTTTCTCTCCCCTTAATCGTGTGATGACACCTCAGATTCATCTGGGGTCTCTGCACATGAAGCTGAATGTGAAGTAGTTTAAAGTAGCTCCACCTGCAGCAGCTCCAACAGCAACACTGATGCTCCACTATCTGCATCTAATATATAATCATATATATGTCACAGGAAATAAACCAGTACTTTTATTTCAATACTTTATGTGCATATGGCTGCTGCTGTTTATACTGAGACAGAGGAAACTGTATCCAACAACAGGATATTTCTATCACATAAGATAAATGCTGTGAAATGATATGGTTTATTTTGTGGACATCCGAGTTAAAGTGGCAGCTGCAGGACATGCATACAATCAATCAGGCAGTCTATCAGTAAATAAATAATTATAAGGCTGAGATGAAATTAATTCATCCCTAAAGGAAATTCTGTTCTCACATCCTGAAATAAAGCAAAATAAACTCTAAAGCAAAAGTAATTAGTAAATGTTTTATGTTGTAATAGTAGTCATGGATAGAGATATATAAAATCAGTCAAGTTCAAGCAGTCATCTCCTTTGTGTACAGTCTAGTGTACATTGATTGGCAGTTGAATCCAATCGTGAAGTTTCTTCTGTAACGTTCAGTCTTGCTGTGCAGAGGTGAGTCGTCCACTGCAGCTGCTTCTCTTAGTTGGAAAAATCACTATGTACATTTATTTAACCCATTATAGAGCCTTTGAGAGTGCAAACAGGTCATATCAGATGGCCATGAAAAAAAAACACCTTTATTTTACACCAATTACTTACATGTATTAATAGAATTAATGGATCAACAGCTATTAAACATTTTACATCAGTAGATGCTGTTGTTCGTCACTGGACATTTGGGTCTTTATGAGTTAAATGGGATTTTTCATGAAAGTAATTTCTAATGAAGTACATAAACAGTGTTATATTCTTTTTACTTAAACATAGAATATGAATACTTCTTCCAGCACTTTTTTTTATTATAGTGATTGTAATATATTGAGTATTCAACCACAGTATTCTGCATGTTAAAATGATATTTTTAGCCTCGAACAAAGAGAAACAGTGGGTTCATCCACAGCTTGGATGGACTACTAAATGGTCAGTTCATCCAGTGCAAGAGTAGTCCTCCAGCAAGTGGTTTTAACAGTGCCCCGGGCCATACTCCAGCTGAGTTAAACATACCCTGACGTGTGTGTTTCTGTGTGTGTGTGTATGTGTGCATGTGTGTGTGTGAAAGACATGGCCTGTCTGAGTGTGTGATGTAGTCACTTCCTCCCACTGGACTAAGCGACTGTTGTCAGCTTGACCCTGCGCCAGTTAACCTCTCGCCACCCCTGGCACTGTAGGCGAGAGGCCCCAAGTGTGTGTATGTGTTTGAGAGGCCGAAAAAGAAAGATTGTATGTGTGTGTAGCGTGTGTGTTGGCGGACCACAGGTGTCTGGTGGCGGTGTTGGGGTGTTAAGAGGTCTTCAGTGAGGCCCTCGTCTCCCCAGCATCTGTTTCAGACGGAGGGAGGGAGCAGCAGAAAGGAGGAGGAGAGGTTGGCGAGGGTTACCAACACATAGCCTCGGGGCCGGGTAGGGGTGTAGTCGGGGCAGTAGCTGACAAGCAGGTGCCTATGTTGACAGTAACCCCTCATACTTAAACCCCACCTCCTCACAACACCACACACACTTACCATAAATCCTACAGAGCTGAGTGTAATTGCATCCTGATTGGACAGACTGCTTAGGGAATCCCCTTTTGCATCAGATCTCTTTGCTTGGGGTTAAAGGTGAGGGAACGCGAGGGGAGCTCACACCACTCCAACATTTCCTGCTGTCTGTCTGTCTGTGTGTGTGTGTGTGTGCATGATGAGCAGTGTGTCCACACATGCTGACCATGTGAACAGTTCAGTCACAACATGGAAATGAGCAGAGGCTTGTTTCCTGTTCCTATGCTAAGAATACTGCGCTGTATGTACTGAACACTTAATATATGTATACAGCAGTCATGGAAAGTCTGCAGGTTGTATCCTTCACATTTTCTACTTCCTAAAGAAATACAAATAAGAGGTGCGTGTGTCTGTAAATGAAATCCATTCGGACCAAATGTTAGTTAGTCAGGTGCACCAGTGCATGTCTGGGAGTGATTATTTTGGTAAGAAGGAGGGGAAGGCAGTACACAGCGGGAGGTCGAGGAAAATTGGAACAGCTGTTGATTAACATGAGTGCTCTCTCTCTCTCTTGTTTTTTCTTTCTTTAGTTGAGGAGGAAGAGGAGGATGAGGAGATGATCGTGGCAAAGCCGGGCCCCGAGTCTGAGCAGCAGGACGATGATGACAACAAAGAAACCAAAGACGGTATACATGAAGGGTGGTCCGCTCTTGACATTTTCTTGGTCTTTATCTGCCTCATCAATGAAGTCATCTTTAATCCCAGTATTACCAAACTTAAGAATGATCCAGCTAATGTCAAGATACATTACAGAGTAAAAACAGGTTAGATAAATGAAGAATTTCAGAAAAATAAAACCCTAGGCCTCGTTTTATTAGATCTTTAGATAATTTTTCCAATATGCATACTTAAAGGGGATATATTGAACCCTATTTAACAGTGCTCAGCATAAAGGAGTACACCCCCAACAGATTTGTAACAAAACCTTTTGTTTTCTTTGAGAATAAACATTTTCTATGAGACACTATACAACATATCATGTTCTCAGTTAAGGAAATGTTCTATAAAACTCAGTTTTGTCCAATTTTTTTGAAACTGCTTATGTTCGTTGAGATATTTATTAAAATCTTACTTTTCAAAGGGGTTTACTCATATACAGTGAGCACTGTTAAGTCCCACAAGTCCACAGTATGTGCATCTTAAGCGCTATTTGAACACAATTAGAATTACATATGTACAAAGGGTAAAGTAACAATTGCCAGAGATTTTAGTCCTGTCTGAATGTGCTATGTCAGTAATCATTACTGCACAGTGTCAGTAAAGATTACTAAAGGTACTATTCACATACCACAAATGTGTAAACAAATAAATTTAATGACAATGTATAACATAAATATGGGAAAATCTGGATTTAACTGATCGGGTTCGGACACAAACATTGAAGTGCCTGTCATGCTCGGGTTGAGTCGATGCAACTGTGTTGGACACTGGTCAGGTTTGGACAGAAATATGTGGCTTGAGCCGAACTCTATTTTGACACTCAAGCCTAATTGGAAAGTAACGTCATACGCACATGACGACAGGAGGGGACGGCGGTGCGTGAATGGATTTACCCCTCTCACTTGTGGAAGTTTTGATATTTCTTATCCCGTGCAAATTGGCCATTATCACTGATGTCCTGTGGTAAAGTGGCTTTATCCCACGTGCCCATATAAAATGAATACTGTCTGAATAGTGCTTTACATTTCAACATAAAATACCTCAAAGACCATTTATTAAGGAATGAATGAATGAATACTTCTGGTTTTCAGTCCAATTTCAAACAACGTCTTCCACTGCCTGTTGCTTTAAATGCACATAAGCTTCTGTTGCCCATGCCCCTTTCCTGTCAATGCCATGGATACTATCGCTGTATATAAAGATGGACTCTGCAGCACTGTTTCCTTCCACTGTATAAAAGACACAGACACAGACATAGGAGCTGCCGTGTTTCTTGTGTGATTTCAATTAGACCAGAGTGCCAGCAGTAAAGGTGTGGAGACATTGGACCACCTCCACATCGGAGAGATAATGATTTGAATAGATATTAGTGTTATTAAATTTACCCAAAATGTCAAAAACCACCTTTGGGAAAAATGTATGGAATGTGTTTTGTTTTGTTTTTGTTTTGTTTTAATTTGGGCAGAAGAATTACAGCAAAGGGTCAGGACTCATTTCCTATTCTAAGGCCAGCCATCATGGGATAAAGTTTGGTCTCCCTTTTGAAGAGCTAACACAGTGTTTATCAGTTGACCAAAATAAAAATCTTAATATATAAAACAATCACATATCCTTAAATCACCACCAATAACAAAATAATGATGTAAACAAGGGATTTGCGCAGTGACCAATGTTTGAAACAGATTTATATTCGCAGTAAAAGTATAATTTGTGTTGTTAGCTTTTAAAACAACTCCAACACAAGCTTGATTGAAATATCTTTAAAAGTTCTATTATGTTTACTTCAGTGTATAATAATAATAAATAAAAACTGCGCTTTTATCTACAGTGAGAGTGGGATTGCTGTTCAGAGTTTTCCGTGATTCACCTCACCCTAACTCTAACAAACTTCCCCTTTTTCATTCTTTTTCCTTTTTATTGTAAGCAGTCTAAATTTTTATCCCCTTAACAACACCTAAAAAGAACAAACTGACTCTAATAAGGGCCTTTCACCTTTTTTTTTTTTGGCAAATACTTTAATGTCCTTGTCTCATTTTAGTGATGATTTATGACCAGTAACCAGTAAAATATGTTGTGGGCTGGACATTTTTCAACACCAGCTAATAAACTTTATTGGATGCAGGAATAAAAAATAACAATAACAACAGTTGTAAAATTGCACAATATCCCATAATGACTCAGTCCGTTTTATGTATTTGTAGCTGATGTAGCCTCCAGTTACTACAAAGGCTTGACTCTCTGCATGTTGCTGGTTAAGTTGTCACAAAACCCAATCACTTCCGTGTGACACCCTGTCCAGCCAGTGGGTGTATCAGATGAAAGGGCGGGGGGTAGGTTACTGTGGGTTAAGACGGGTCCGGCATATCAGCTCCGTGGCATCTGAAGGTCAGCGCTGATTAAAAACCTGTCACTCGACCCTCCTCGACAATACTTCAAAGCAGAGGAATGGAGAAACTTGCATGTGCATGCGTGTGTTTGACGGGTTCACGTAGTAAATAATGGACAAAAGGCAACAACTGGAGAATGTGTTCAAACTCAGACATACAAGATACAGTCCTGGAAAAAAAAATTAAATCACCCAATGTTTTCTTCAGTTTCTTGTTCATTTTAATGCTTGGTAAAACTAAAGGTACATTTGTTTGGGCAAACATAATGATAACAACAAAAGTAGCTTATAAGAGTTTAATCAGTCACATGATACACACAGGAGTTAGTGCTAGATTGCATAACCATTGTTTTTGATGACTTTTGATGGTCTAATAATTTTTTCTGCACCTGTAGATGCGAAATCAAACTTGCATATATCCACGATAGCGGACTGTAACTCACATACACTCATTGACAGATGTATGCACACAAGCACGCACTCATAAACACACAGTCATCTGTCTCCTCTCCAGTCTGGCCTATTAGAACGTCTGGCCTTTGATCTCTGCCACTTGATTCACTGAGTCTTTTTTGACAACTCATAAGAAATACAAAGGGATGGGGGGGATCAAAGTCAAGAGCCAGGGTAAAGGTCGATACATGTGCATCTGTGCAGGCTTGTGTGTAAAAATCGCATGTGTGCTGCTTGGGGACAGTGACTTCAAAAAACGGACGGCGTGCTGTGCAGCCATTACGTTCAAAGGGAGGCGTGTCGCTGAGAGCGCTTTGTTTTTCTCTTGTTTATGCAGTTCTTACTGTAAGGGTTTTATTAGAAAAGATGCATTAGCAACTGTTTGTAGTTCATGACATCCCAGGTTTGACAGAGACAGTGAATGTTAATCTCATATAAGAAGCATTTAATATAACCCTCCAGCTTATGATTGGGCTTTTATTTTTCAGTCAAAGTCACCCATATTTATCAGCTAAATTATTTTATGCTTAGCAACATTTTTTAACTGATGTTATTTTGTTATTAACTGCTATTTACCACACATTGTTATTTTTATCTGTCCGTTCTTACATTATGAACAAATATGTTTGTGTATGTGTAATATTTTTTGTATTAGATTTAAACAGTTTGAGTTATATATAAAAGAATAAAACATTCTTCAGCTTGAATTATGTTAATAAATGTGACAGGTTTTTGTAGTTCTAATCTGGTAAAATTGATGTAAAAATGTAAAAGCTGTATAAAGTGAGAAAAGAAAGAGATAAGTTTGTAGTGTCCTTTTCCCCCCCTCAAACAAGGTAGTACATCTGAAGGGGTTTCCTAATAAATTCAATTTCTCACAATGTCAATATTTTTTTGACACTTACTTTTTTATTAGTTATTTATCATTTTATCATACAGAGCATAACAAACAACAGTTAAGTCACAGTCTAATAATGCTGATTTAGGTTACAGTTATGAAATGTCAAGTTACAACTAATTTTTAGAGCAGCAGTTCATATAACATTTGCAGGATTAAAAGACAAAACGCACATTATTTGTTTTTTAAAGAAAATAGAATTCTACAGTGACAATGTATTATAAATACCTACATTAACCGTACCTCTTTCATTATTATTATCCCTTATAAATATCTGTAAATCTCTTGTTCCCTTGTAAATTTATAAATCTCTTGTTCATTTTTGACAATTTCTGGTACATAGCAGCATAGTATTTTTTTTTTATTGTTTACTTATTTATTTTTCTTTTCTTTTGGGTTGCTTTCTTTCTTTACTTTAACTGTATTGGAGCAACTGTATTGCACAAATTTTCCCAGGAGGATTAATATTGTATTTCTGATTCTGATTAAAGAATAAAATGCCTTAATTTTAGTGAAATAGCAAAAAACAACAACAACAACACTCATCTATGCCTGGTATAACATACTAATTTCTAAGAACTCCTGGAACATTAAATAATCAAATTAATTTATTGCAAAAATATAGAAAATTAAGTTATTTTTTTTTACCCATGTTGTGCATATAATGGTCATGTATTATATTATAATAAGTAATATATATAATATAATATAATATAGTAATATACTATTATTATTACTTTTATGTAATATAAAAGTGCTTCAGAATAATCCATAACCACATAATGGAGATGTTTATATAAACCACTTCAGCTTTGTTCTCTAAATGGTTTCCTTCTGAAAAGGTGTAATTCAAAAACATCTGTTTATAAATTAAAAGCTTTTCTAGATGAAAAGCAGTATCTTCTATGTTAATTAAAGTAAGAAATTGTTGCTACAAATGGACTTTCTTTCAACAGGCTCATTTCCAGTTCTGCGGGAGCTCACAGAGGAGGAAAGGCAGCAGATCTTGCACTCCTCTGAGTTTCAGAGTTTCTTCGACTGCAGTATCCGAGTGATGGAGAGAGCCCTGGCCGAAGACAGCGACATCTTCTTCGACTACAGCGGCCGGGACCTGGAGGACAAAGAGGGGTGAGCCGAGGGAGAGGGTGGAGAGGAAGGAAGAGACTTGTTGTCTGAACGCACATGTGATTGTTTACACGCATGCCTCAGAGTAAGAAATGTGCAAGGACTGACTCATACCCACTGTGTCACTCCTGGGGCCTTCTTTGTTCTTCAAAATACATGTCTTCCTGCTGATGTCACACTTTGAGGGGGTTCAAAAGTCCTGTGAACTGGCAGCCATCACATCTGAAAGAGCATTGTCTTGTCATCTGGGAGGTTGTCTCCAAATGAGGGTTATCAAAGTGTTGGCTGAAGTTATAAGAGTCATAAGTACAAAGCTGTTTTAGTATACGGCTCTGCTATTATAGAAGCAATGCTGCATTTACTGACTCACTTTAACTTTGACCGCTGCAGCCACAGAGAAGCATCAACCCTGTGGTCAAATATAGATTATGTCTAAAATGGGCATCGGGATAATGCTCAACTTAACTCCTTCATTTTCCACACACTGTCTTGTACATTTAGAACAATCATTTCACCATAACCTTCATCCAGGACCTTGTTTTAATTGTTTCATTATTTTCCTTGCTCAAATATCATTGGTTTTTGGATGACACGTCTCAATCGGTGATGTAATTGATGATGAGAAGAGAGAAAAAAATCCAGTCATTAATTGCAATTATTCAATGACAATCTAGCATCTAACTGTTGACACATCCAGGTGTACCCCGCTATCACTCACTGGTAGCTGGGATAGTGTCCTGCACTCTGATGACCCTCTCAAGGATGAAGTGATTCAAAAAATGAATGAATTATCAGCATATAAGTTTTCATGATTGCCTGAGGCTAAATAGTTCTTCCACCTACTCTAATATGCTAATATGTGAAAGGTGCAGAATGGTGGCTAATTGTACAGGGTGTCCGTAAAGTCTCTTTAAAATTTTTACCAAATTTGATAACTGATAACTGATGGAGGGTCATATGTCAGGAACTGCTTTGTTTTGTTTTGTATTGTTTTGTTAAAAAAAATGAAAATTTCAAAATAAAAAGCAAAAAAAAAAAAAAAAGAAATTAAATAGACAAATATATGGAACTTATTACAAAATGAAAAGTCGATATT
>JAPTGZ010000003.1:9407980-9424100 GCA_029814645.1 Fowleria isostigma
AAAAAAAAATCTTTCACATAATGTAATAATTTTATGACATTATAAGCAAGTCAAGAATTTATCATTTGTAACATTATCAATCAGTTATAACATAATTTTTAAATTTTTTAAAAAAAAATTGTAACATTATGCGTTGTCGTAACATTTTGCGTCATTATAACGTCATCAGCTCTAACAGGCCTTTTTAAAATAATTACTTATATTAGAAACATTATGATGCGGCAATATTTTCAGATGCGTTTTAAAAATATTTTTTAGGGCATGTCCTTTGCAGTGCAGTTTTTTTTGTTGGTTGTTTTGTTTGTTTAAAGCTGTGAAACTTTTGTCCACATATGAGGACGGAGGGTCTTAAGAGGATAAAGAAATAAAAGAAAATGAAATTCAATATAATGTATTTTTCCATTAAAAGTTCCGTACCCTACTTTGGGAACCCCCTGCACTACTGTTATCCCCTTACACTACAAATACTACTGTTATCAGCCATTCACTAAACGGACAGCTGTCAAGTAACAGACGTGTTATAGCTGAGAAAAAAACATACACAAATGATAAAAGTGTCATGTGCTCGATAGGGTTTCGGTGAAAAGACACATCTGACAATTGGGTAATTTTTTGGTTGAGCAACCTGAATGAAGAGGAACGTCTCCTCGACCTCAAAGACCGAGGGAGACGTTGTGATTGAGCAAACACTGTGGAGGAGTGAGGAGAGGGAACGGCGTCCAGGGAGCCAGAGGGAGTGATGACCTCCTCCCTCCCTCTCCCTCCCTCTCTCTCTCTCTCCCTCCCCCTCTCTCTCTCTCTCTTCTCTCACCACACATACACTTGTCCACTGAGAATATGGTGAAGGATGACTCATCTGACCATATCATTCTATCCCCCTGTAGGCCAGTGCCTCTTTTGTTTTTGCTTTGTTTTTACCACTAATTTGCATTCATCTTTCCTTTGTAATGAGTGGTTGTCATAGTTGGGAAATAGTCTCAGAAATGACATCAAGCGAGACTTGGAGTATGAATTCTGTTTTTCCTATGTTAATTTTGCCTTTGCTGTTTATATCTTTTTTAAGTCGTGTATTTATCTCACTTAAAGACGGGTGCTAGTATTAAATGGTTGTTGAATTTCAGTCACATAAAATTATGTAAAATATGTCTCTATGTTCTGTGTTGTATACTGTTGAGCTTTGTTGACTATGTCCTGAGTAGCAGTATGTGCCATCTGCCACAAGGGGGCATGATTAATGTAACTAGCCTGATCTGTCTGCTGAGGTCTTGTGATGAGGTGTGGTGTGTATTGGGCAAAGGATGAGAGGGCATTTATCACATCTAAGGCTCACATGGTGTGATTGAACTTTAAAGCTATTCTAAAATGTCTTTCTTTATACAGGCTGCTTTGAATAATATCCTCCCCTTCATACCGCAGCCAAATTTGTCATTACGAGTGATTACTGTGATGTTATATTCTAAGATTTTCAGTAACTGTGTTTTCCAGATTTCCTTGAACAATCCTGGCCAGGAAATGAGAGTCTCCCTGAGGATGAAAGGCTTCTTTTAATAATTGCTGCTCATTAACTGCTCCTGTAGCAAGCAAGCAAGCTCTGAGGCAATATTCTGCAGGGTGTTACACCAACTCACAGCAACATGAATGAGGAGAAGGGGGATTGATGTAGAATGACTTTAGGTCATACGATAATGTCATCATAAGAGTGTATTAGCAAACGTGAATTTTCAAGTAAACCCTCGGAGTCCTTTTAAAAGAGCAGCCATATTATTTGGCTTCACTCACAGATGACCCAGTTGGAAGCTGGTGTGCAGTCAAGTTAAGCTGTGTGTGCGTGAGCTCCTCTGGGTACTTACATCCAAATCTGTTGGCGTGAGATCTGCGCAAACTTAAAGAGTAGATCCCAAACACCTCCTGTGTACCTCAACAGTGAAGACGGAGTGAAAGGGACAGTGAAGCCGCATGAGCCAGTGGGTGGTGAGGAAGAAAGGTTGATGGGCACTGGCTCTCTGTTATCACCTCTGAGATTTTCCCTCGGTGTCCTGATTCCTCTCCATCCAACCCCATCTCACTCTGTGTCCATCCCGTCTGCAAATGTGTCCGTGCTGCCAGTCTGCCTGCATGGTCACTGAGGGAAATGAAGTGAGATGGTAAGCGACAGAGCATGCGGCGTGTCAGCAATGAAGCTCAATGAAGCGGAGAATGGTACAGAGCGGAATGAGGAAAAGAATGAAGGGAACATGGAAAAGGGTTAGTCTGAGGCACTGCTCACACATTAGCAGAACTAAATATAAATGTATGGAAGAGCAGTGCTGTGGGGCAGTCATTCTGATACAGATGCTCTACCATCTCTCCTTACTTGCTTGGGTCGACCAGGATTTTTTTTGCTTTAAGGCAGTTATGGTAGGTCTTTGACTTCGATCAGATGCTCCTTATGATGAGCCCAAAAGTATCACATGATGACCTTCTTGTTTTTTTGCTACTTCTCACCCCTCATTTTCTTTTCCACTCCTACTTGCTTTACTGCCTGTCTGCTCTTTCTCTCTACCTCTCTGTTCAGGGGAGGTGAGTAATCTTTTTTTTTTTTTTTTTCTCTGTGAGAGAAGAGAGAGAAAGCTGAGGCAAGGAGCTGTGGCCCAGCTTGAGCTAAAAGCTCTAATAATAGACAGTGCATTCAGCTCTCCATCCATCCTTACATCCAGCACTCCATCCATCCAGTGAGCGGTAGTCTAGCCTCAGTGATCAAGTGTGCATGCTCCCCGTGTTGCCTTGGTGATGGCAGAGGTGCAGGTGTCCAACTAATGTACTACATCTGTTTGTGTTCTCTTACCAGAAAAAGGCAGAAGAAGCTCACCGGATACTGGAGGGACTGGGACCCAGGGTAGAACTGGTGAGTGGAGACTTTATTCTCTCATTTCAGTCATGTGTTTTGTCTTTACTGACACACATTTTCTGTATGTCAGGATAAATGTCTGACAACGAGGTGTGGGTTTTGTTGCTCTAAATCTATTGAACAATTTTCTTGTTGAGAGGCTACATAAAACAGGTTTCTCTTTTTTTTTCTCCCCCGAGGGCACCCATTTTCTGTGATTTCTGTATATTATTACATCAAGCCATTGTTTTTCCCTCCTTTTTTGTCAGAGCTTTGATTTCACTGTGAAGCGACGTGGAATAATTCTATCATGTATCTGACTGCAAGAGTCACATGTTGCACAGATTTAAAATGGCAGGTTGTTTGACTTTTGTGTTCCCTCTCCTTTTTACAGCCTCTGTACAATCAACCTTCAGATACCAAGCAGTACCATGAGAACATCAAAATGTGAGTCTGTCACTACATTTTCCATCACACTTTGTTGTGCATGTTTACATACAGAAACTAAAATAGAACTGCAAATTCCTATACAATATGACAGACATTCAGAGGGCGGTGCCACTGATCTCTCATGTGAATATAAAGGTTTTTATATATTTTAGATACCAAAATATGTGTGTGAAATGTCATAATGCAGTTTAATCTGTATCAAATACCAATATATCAAACTTGACTTCACATGACTGCTTTTATTTGATTCAACAAAGCTAGAATGGATCCTAAAGTTCTGTTTAATGAGTGTAGAGGAGATGGATGTTTGCTCACAAATCTAATGTATTTTGAGTTCTTGATCTAGTTGCCTTAAACTAATACATGCTGATATATTGTTCTGACATACTGTTGGTGGATTTTGGCAGAACCTCATATTTATGTACCATTTGCATGCTTGAAACTTCTGCCGGTATATTTCTAAATGTAATGGTGTTAACAGACCCGTTGGTGATGGAATGGATTCTTTTTACTTCTGCAAAAGCTAGTGATTCCACCCTCATATCACTACTCCCCTTTTCTTTTGGCGAACAGCAAAACCTGACATTTGAGAAGAAGATATGAAATTGTCATTATGTACGGTTAATAGTGAAATTGGAATACTCTTGAGAGGACCACCGTATGGAGTAACACAAAAATCTTATGAAAAAGGATGTGTGCTGTCAGTGGAGCTGTTGCTCTATTATAGTGATGTTGCTAAAGGTTAGATTGCTAAATTCATCTCACAGATGTAGGCCAGGACGTTAAATGATCATACTCAGTCTTGATTTAAGTCATTTCCACCAATAAGTTTATTGTTAAATTCCACTTCTTGATAATTTCCTGGTCTCGTGGGTAAATTTTCTTCTTTTTTAATGTACTTTTTGAGTTTGTACAAAGCCTTTTGCTGACATTAGTGTTAATGATTTGTGAGTTGTGTGAATTTCTATTCTAGAGGTTATTTTGTCTACTGCATTATCATCAATGTCTTCTGAAAGCATTCAGCTCTACTGAGTTGTTATGATGGTAGATTTCTTTGTATTGTATTAGGTTATAAATTGAATCCAGGTCAGTGTTTTGTTTTTTTTCTAGGGAGCTTAAGTAATTTTGGGTCCAGAACAAAGGTGCATTAGCCAAATAAAAACACTCTTAGCTGTTGGCCTCTGAAAACTCACTAAAATGCTTCTAATGCAGAATGCACTGTATGGTGAAGGATTGATAAAACATGCCAGTTTCATATTTTCATCTGTAAGATGGGGGGGGGACTGTGCATGGGTCTGCCATGTCTATCAGTAAGGCTTATGTGCATTTATAATCTTTTAAGGACCATAATTCACTGAGACATCAAAGGCCTGAAGGCAGGTTATGATGGCTTGTCTCCATAGTTGGCACTGAGATTGGGGCAGAGGGGCATACCACAAGATGTGGCTGACCTCTTAGCCACACATTGTTCTGTCTTCACTCCTTTTGATCCCTGCATCGTTTGATCAGTATTATTGCCTCAAAGCAATTAACTGAAAACTCTCTTCTCTCACCCGTGTGTGTTATTAAATATCACTGTGATGCTTTGAGCCGGCACAATTGACTTCTTTGTTTTGCTAACCGGTTTGATAACCTTGGCACTCATCCCTTCTGGGATAGATGAGTATGAGTGTCTCAGTGGAGCTGGAAGCATCCGAGTCCCCATCCGATTTCATGTCTTATAGACATAGTGTTAATATGGCTTATGCAGTGCTACATTTGCCAGTGTCCTTTGCTTATTCAGGCTGCAATTAAAGACGATAAATCAAACTTTATATTCCTCAAAGCTTAGCAGCACCACTACCAAACATATTTCACAAGTGTACGTCTATCAGATCTTTCAGCCATCATGTTTTGGACATGATATGCCAAATTACAGTGTTCTCCGATATCTCAGAAATGGCACAGGCTTAGAGCAGGACAAAGGAAACCTTTTTAGAGGGGTTCAGGGCGACTAATCTTTCCCTTTGCCATCTGGTGTCCAGAGGACAATGCCATCTCTGTCTTTAACAGGCTTAAACTCTCAGTCATGCCTTTGCCTTACCAAGTTAGTTCTCACCCACTCTGTGCCATGTTAGGTGAGGACTTCCACAGTATTTAGCTCTCTTTTTTTGTTTATCTTTTCTGGTACAGTCATTTGGCTCAATATGACTGTGTTTTGTTTGTTTTTTTTTAATGTGTGGGGGTGTTTGTAAGTGTTTATGTAGGTTGGGGGTTTAGATTGAACTTGGGTTTGGTATTGAAGATCACATGTTTTGGAAATGAAGAATAGGTCACCGTGTGTGTTTATCCCTTTAGACCACCAGTAGCCCACTTCCCAGTCTCCTGTCCTTGCCTGTGACCTGAAGGACCCTGCGGCTCAACTGAAGTGACTAATGTAGAATAAGATTACATTAATCAGCGGAGAACGTGACCTTACAACTGACAGATTAAGTGTCAGGAATAAAACTCTATCTTGCAGCAAAGAAAGAGACAAACTGAGTGGCTGCCTAAGGAGATTACTGGACCTGACCTTTATTTGAAGCACTGTGGATGGCTGTTCCCAGCCCAGACAAGTTTTATAAGTTTGGCTCCCCTCACTGTCCTTTCCACCCAGAGGCAAGTTTGAGTTTATTGAGCGGTGGCATACAAGGACAGGCATTGTTTGTATTTGTGAGTGTGTGTGTGTGTGTGTGTGTGTGTGGGCGTAGGTTGTTTGTTGGGTAAGAAGTGTGGCAGAAAAAAATGCAAAGGGTAGATTGTACCTGAAGAATCTGAAAACATCATATTCTTAAGAGATAATCTGTGACTAACAAAAGGCACCATCTATATGCAGGGTTCTTCATGTCCTCATTTAACACTGTCCTTTTGTATTGGCTCCTCTGATCTCTCCGCTCTCTTTTCTTTAACCCTTTTAGAAACCAGGCGATGAGGAAGAAGCTCATCCTGTACTTCAAGAGGAGAAATCATGCTCGTAAGCAGTGGGTAAGTAGAGACCTCAACGTTTTTGACTCTCTGCAGGGACATAGCTCATGACGGATCAGTAGTGTGAAAGTGGGCCAGCTGCTTCTTGAAGTGAGTGGCCATTTTAGGATGAGTAAAGAGGAGCAGAGCTGTGGGCATGATCTGTTATCAACACTCTGACTCTGCCCTGGGGAGGAGATTTCTTTAGGAAAACAGTAAAGCTTAGATAAAATTACTATTAAAATTGCTGTCATCTCAAAGATAGACCTAGATTTTGTTCATATGTCGGGCTCTCAGTCAGTCAGGCACTATAATGAGCATTGTGCTGGGTTAGTCTGTTCTCTTGTCTGCCAGAGTCTGAGCGAGACTGCGCCAAAGAGCATGACTATAAATAAAGCGGGGATCAATGGGGTGAGCTCTGATGCCAGTGCCAGGCGGACATCTTAAAATCAGCAAGCCTGACAGAAAATCGTTAATGCAAATCAAGCCCTCAATTTTCTATGAAATCTGTCTCCAAGTTTCAGATATAGCTGCATTTTTGTCCATGTACAACTTAAGAGATGCTGTCAGCAACGGCACCCTCACAGTTTTACAGTTATTGTATATTGCAAGTTTATGTGAGGTCAGAGAGAGCACCTGTATCAAAGCCTGGGTATCGGTGTCCAGTCACGCCTTGTGTTGTGTCTCAAGTGGGGGAGGTAAGTCCTTGAGAGAGACATCGCCGCGTGGTTTATGAGCCCACTGAGGGTCATGTCTCAACCAGGGTTAACGGTCTGCTTTACAGCCTGCCTGTGAGGAAGTTGGGAAAACAGTGGGCTGTCGTCTGCCACAGTCATGGCTGAAGGCCAGACTTCTCATAGAACCAACATGTCAGCGTACCCCCTTTTGATCAAGTAGCGGAACGTAGGAGACACCATAGACCTAGAATTTCAAGGCAGGTTGTTGTAAATACCAGTCTGCATACAATGAAGAGTCTGGTGCAACTAAATTCAAAGCAAAAATGTAAAAACGATAGCGGGGGTGATTAGGGCATTGGCCATGACTTCTATCCTCATGTCTCTGTGGTGCATCAGGAACAGAAATTTTGCCAACGTTATGACCAGCTGATGGAAGCCTGGGAGAAGAAGGTGGAGCGCATTGAAAACAACCCGCGGCGCCGAGCCAAGGAGAGCAAGGTTCGGGAGTACTACGAGAAGCAGTTTCCAGAGATCCGCAAGCAAAGAGAGCTGCAGGAGCGCATGCAGAGGTAACAGCACTGAAATTTTTGATGAAGCATATTCAGTAATTTTTTTTCAACTGACTTAAAGACCGAGACGTTTGATAATTGAGTCCGTCTCGGTAATGCTCTTTAAATTCCTTGTTTTGCAGCCGTGTTGGGCAGCGAGGAGGTGGGTTGACCTCATCTGCAGCTCGAAGTGAACACGAGGTCTCTGAAATTATTGATGGAATATCAGAACACGAGGTAAGCTCATATTTTTCAGTAGCCGAGGAAATAAACACTATTGTAAAGCATAGCCATAAATAATGTGGTTGTGGGTTGTAATAGCACCACTAGAGGCCAGTCTGAACTGTCAACCCCCCATTTGATGCACTAATCCACTGGGTTGTTACTGAAATATTTGGGAGGCTAAGTTAGCAGAGTTAGCCAAAGCACAATCAGAATACTAAATTGTAACTACCACTGTTCCAAAGACATCTGTAGTGCGTTTAACCTCCAGTTTAAGCTATGCAGTGATAACGGTCAGCTCAAAGTGTCTGTGAATGTATTCTGTATTGTACTGTATATTGTACTGTAGCTTCACACATTTCAACTGAAACAAAGCCTTTTGACATTTACAGTGATAATATTCACATCATACAAGGAATTTAATGTCATTGCATTAGATTTCATGCAGTGTCTTTTTAAGACTTTTATTATCTGATAGTTTCCCTCTGAAGACCAACCCACTCACTCCAGGATGTCGGTTTTGTTTTGTGTTGCATGTACCTCAGAACACAGAGAAGCAAATGAGACAGCTAGCAGTCATCCCTCCTATGCTGTTTGATGCTGAGCAGCAACGCATCAAGTTCATCAATATGAATGGACTGATGGACGATCCCATGAAGGTGTACAAAGACCGGCAAGTCATGAACATGTGGAGTGAGCAGGAGAAGGACACTTTCAGAGAGAAGTAAGTAAAACTGGCTGGCAACTTTCCTGAGGCATTTAAACAAAAATGTATTCTTATTCTTACTTCCTAAGAAGCAGCTAGTTGATTTTTAGTATATTAAACATTAGTCAAACCACAGTGGTTAAGTTGTTGAGAAAATGTGCTTTTTTTCTCCACTCACTTTACACCAGATAACTTAACATTGCCTGTTTGGTTTTGTATTTATGTGTTCTCTAGTTTTTCTGGGGGGTTTTCTACCATATCTCATTACCTTTTTAGTTTTTGATTTAAAGCTAAAGGGTTTTACAAGCACTGAGCTGAAAAATGCATGTTACTCCCTGTGAAATATGTGTTACTGATAAAGGGTCAGTAAGTTGTTGGTAAGGAAGTGAATCTTCCTCTTTCGTGAGAAACATGAGGAGGCGTTTCAAGCTGCCAAATCGAATGAACCCACACAGTAAAATCAATGACTGTAAAGTCTACTACCCACTTGCAAAAAGAAGAGCCTTAGTTTCATGTGTAAGCTTCATCCCAGTAAGATATGTGATCACATTGATCTTTTTGTGTTGATGGTGAGGATTAAGGAAATTTAATAAGAGGATATTGAGTCTTCACTTGGCCTGTATGGAAAACAGCATTGACTGATGTCTGTATTTTGAGTTTTCTTTTGCTTTTCTTTTGCGCTTTTTCTTTGCGTTATCAGCAGTGTTATGTCCTCAGTCATTCTCTGAGTTATTGTGTGATTTCCTTGACCAGTAGTTTGTCCTGTAACACTCTTGTTCTACTTTAACAGGTTCATTCAACACCCCAAGAACTTTGGTCTGATTGCATCATTTCTAGAGAGAAAGGTATTGATTTATTTTTTTTTCTAAGCATATGTATGTGCTCCTGAGTGATGCAGTCTTCTTATTAAATACCCACCTGCTCTTTTATATTTCAGACGGTGGCAGAATGTGTGCTCTTTTACTACTTGACCAAAAAGAATGAAAACTATAAGAACATAGTGCGGAGGAACTACAGACGTCGGGGAAGAAGCCAGGTACCACCTGTCAGTCTCACTATTCAAAAGCATGCTTTCCTTTACATCAACACCTACTCATACTGCCTGTGCTTTGTAGGCCTGAAAATGTGAGATGCTCTTCTTACTTGGGAAGTCCTTCATAGGCCAATGCATTGACAGAATCGGTGTCCTGTTGCAAACGGGTCACCTGCTGTAAGGCATTTGGTTCATAATGATAGTAACTAATACTGTTAGCCAGAAAATGTTTTTTTAAATTTCAGTCTTTATGCTTATATTCTATTTCAAATGCATTTTGACAGTAGCAACCTGATGCACTTTGACCACAAACAAAGAGCTGTATTTTTTCTATGTTAAATTTAGAGTCAAACATTTTAAAAGGGCAAAACATTGGAAGGTAAATGTGTGAAGCAGGTAAAGAAAACATACAACTCTGGGAATTATGTCCTTTTTAGCAGTGTTAGTGCTGTGATGTCCCTGCCCAACAGTGAGGGAGTCTAATCTGTGTAGTTTAATGAAAAATAAAGAAACCAAAGGTTACACAGTTGGTAATCATGTAACTGTTTTCCCAGCACTCAAGTCAGCAATATTACTACAGCTTTTTCTTCTTCTTCTTTTTTTTTTTTTTTTTTTTTTTTTTTTTTAATTGTTGGTTAGATCCATTGCTAATGAGCTCCCTGTGATCAGGTACCAGTGTTAAACTTTGTGGCGGTGAATGCTAATGAAATGGCACATTAATTTACGGCTGACCTTTTCTCGTGTGTGCAAGGATGGTGTCTGTCTTAAAGGAACCTCCACTCCATTACCTGGTGGTTGCTCCACATCACACGAGTAGCAGGGTGTACTAATGATTCACAGTCACAGAGGGAGGTAGCCACAAGAGGAACATAAAGTGCAGTGTTGTGGGTCAAAAATCGATTGCAGATGCTAATAGAGTATTTGGAAATAGAGGAGATGTGCCTATAGTTACCAGCTTACTGTGGATGTTGATGTATTTTCAGCCCATTTGAGTTGTTTCTCCCCTCAGCACTGCTGCTGAAGTGGCTGCTGTGGCTAATCCATTTGGTACAGTGTAGAGCTGCTTCAGGATCAGCCTGCAGCATGTATGGATGCACAGTGCTGACAGACCTTTGCAGTCACAGTGGATGGAGATTATTAGGCTGATGATGTGTCTGGAGACTGGCATAACTTTTTGAGCAGCACATATGGCTCAAAGACATTAGGTCTTATTGAGTTACGGCTGTTATTTTTTCTGTGCAAGCTAATCTCAAAGTAAAATGGCATTAGCGATATTATGCAAATGGAGATAAAGGTAATTTCTATGAGTGACGGGTACATTTTTGTCTTATCTCTTTGCTATTTTGTTCACTTTTAATTTTTCAGTGCCTCTCTCTGGCTCTGCAGTACATTCCCTTCTCTGTCTCAGTGTGTGTCCTTTTTATGTCCCCTTGCCAGCAGGCAGATATGAAGTGAAGGTACCCAGAAAGGTTTTTGTTTCTTTGGACGAGCATTGTCCCAGAGGCAGCATCTTAATAGAATAGTAGTTCTTATCAGTGCAAGTATGTCTGCTTCATCAATAGTAAATGCTGTTTCAGGTTTTTGGGCAGACTGCATGTCTGTACTATTCTGAACTCTACCCTAAAAGCCCAGACAGGCAGGAAATGGGCAAGGAAGTGGTTCTCCGTGCTAAAAGAGCAAAAGTTATACAGCAGAAGCGCAGCTGTAATATCGGAACTTTCATGTCCTGTTTTGTTTGTCTGTGCAGAAAGTAAATTATAAAATAATAAGTTAGTCATTTTTTGTGGCTCTAAAATAAAACCAAATCTTTAGAAATAGAACAGAGAAAACACAATGGCACTGTTTTACTATTTTGTCTTCAGTGGACAGATGATCTACATAGACAGCTGATAATCTTTATGAGCACAACGTTTATTTTTCACTCATATTGCTAGCTGCACAGTTGTCTTGCCTGAATACAATGATTTACAAGTCCTTTTTAACCTATCTTCAATTAAATACACTACAAAGACAAGATATTTAATGTTGAAACTGGTAAACTTTATTGTTTTTTTGCAATTTTGCATTGTTTTTTTACTCATTTTGAATTTGATTGCTGCAATATGTTTTAAAAGAGCTGGGATAGGGGCATATTTACCATTGTGTTACATCACTTTACCTTTTAACAACACTCAATGAGCATTTGGGAACTGACGACACCAATTGTTGAAGCTTTGTAGGTGGAATTCTTTCCCATTCTTGCTTAATCTACAACTTCAGTTGTTCAACAGTTTGGGGTCTCTGCGCTTCATAAAGCACCACACATTTTCAATGGGAGACAGGTCTGGACTGCTGGCAGGCCAGTCTAGTACTCACACTCTTTTACTATGAAGCCACGCTGTTATATCATGTGCAGAATGTGGCTTGGCATTGTCTTGCTGAAATAAGCAGGGACGTCCCTGAAAAAGACGTTGCTTGGATGACAGCATATGCTCCAAATCCTGTATGTACCTTTCTGCATTAATGTTGCCTCTGCAGATGTGCAAGTTACCCATGCCATGGGTTTGAACATTAAATATCTTGTCTTTGTAATGTATTCAATTCAATATAGGTTGAAAAGGACTTGTAAATCATTGTATTTGGTTTTTTGTTTACATTTTACACAACGTCCCAACTTCATTGGAATTGGGGTTTTGTATATCTACATATTTGCCATTGTTGTTTTCAGACATAGTCATTTCACAAATCTGGACATGCACGAACCAGAGTTCTTGTGTTACAAGGTGGTTTCAGGTCACTAAAAATGGTGTTTATGAACCACAGTTTACATGTAAATGAGAACCCTAAGCATAGAAACAATATGTCCAGTTAGCAAAATGTATGAATTGGTGTCAACAAGACATTAATTACATGACTTTTATTTTTTATAATTCAGAAATAATATATCAGGAAAATCGCAGAACAGCTGACCGTGATCTGTGCCTTCATCAGTCTTTTGTGTTTGTTGTTGAAGTGGTTGTGTTCAAGGTATACAGGTTACAGCAGTGGGCTGGTTGTTTGTTTGTAAGTCTGTGTATCTTGTTACCTGAGATTATCTTTGTAATGCAGTGCCTTGTTGTTGCTGTCTTTTCATTGCAGCACGGTCAACAACAACAACAGCAGCAACAAGTGAACCGCAGCAGCCAGGAAGACAAGGAGAAAGAAGAGAAAGAGAAGGAAGGAGAGAGGGATGAAGAAAAAAATGAAGCTGAGGACAAAGACGATGGAATGAAGTAAGTTGCGTGTTAATACTGACTAAACCACAAACGAGGAAATGGGACAGTAAATGGGTACGTGACTTGGTGCCAGATCCCTGCTGTTAACCCAACGTCCTGATATTTCTAGCACCTACACTCTTATGTTAACTTCTAACTCCTTAAAAACACAGTTTTAGTAGGTTGCACTGTTTGGGCTACGTTTAGGTATTGGCTTGAGAGAGCAGATCTGGAAATCCAATCATTCCGTAACCCTTAACTCCCTCCCCACCAGCCAGACTTTCCACCTACGGCAAATTCAAGCATCCATTTGTTCTCCTTATTAAAACAGCTGTTTTCCTGTTTATGTTTCTCCCCTTCCCAAATGGATGCCAAGTCCTCATTTTTAAAATTCTCTGCTGTTTTGTTAGTCCGCATTTTTTTTTTTTAGTGGGTAAAATAAGTAGCATGTTTAACCTGGCTGTCAGTTTAAATGTCACTGTGAGCGTGGGTGGCATGTGGGTGCAGGGGCGTACAGGGGTGTTTCAGGCACGGCGCCAGCAAAGGATGCAAAACAACAGATGGAATGTCACTGCTTTCTGTAGCCTGAAAACTGATAGATAATAAATACAACACACTGTCTCTGTATTCATGGGCTGTGTTTTGCTGCCAGATGATGAAGTGCACAACAGTAGTAGAAGCACGGCAGGCCATATTAGCACAAGTGTCAGATTAGAAGATGCTGAAGAAGCAGTGCTCATGGCCCCCCCTGCTCTAAGGCAAAGCTGGGAGACTCTCTGACTCCCCAGCACACCCTGCTGCCTGGTTGTCACCCCTGGCACAGCTGGTTCGCCTATATTTAGTGTGCCACCATCTCCCCTCAGCAAGATTAATGGAGCTGTAAGAAGATGAATGGAGTAGCAGTAGGTTCAAACTCAGTGGCTGTCTCCTGGCATGCCATTGTGCTGACACTCAATAAATTATCTAGTAAAAAAAAAAAAAAAAGAACAAAAAAGCAGTGTCTGCATAAGGGCTCATGTTTCAGGTGCAGGTTTGTGTTTCGATCTGCAGCATTGCTGAATCTCCTGTCAACATTTCATTGCTTGGGTGTATCTCCCTATACCTCAGACCTACAGACTTTCTGAATTTGGGACTAACGTAATAAGGCATTTCCTGTAATGGCATCAAAGGAAAAATTGTATCAGGCTTTGTTTCATTAGAATGAATGTTTCGCCATTTAAGTTGAATTGTTACGCCTCTCTGCAGCTGTAGACATGGCTAGGGGGTGCAATGCTTTCAGGACCAGGAGAGCATGTCTTCAACTCAAGGATGAACTGATTAACTTTCTCTTTCTTTCTTTCTTTCTTTCTTTCTTTCTTTCTTTCTTTCTTTCTTTCTTTCTTTCTTTCTTTCTTTAAAATTAGATTGTCATTAGATGATTTTAGCAGTAAGTGAAGAATTCTTATGTTGATTACAAAAAAATTTCAGTAGGGGATAAAATTCGTATTTAAAACTACGACTTGACTTGGTTCACTCAGCTCTCTGTGATATGTTGGGATATGCAATCCCAAATTCTTGTCTTGTTCTATACCTCGGACATTTGGAAGAAATGGTGCACAAAGAAGACTGATATCTTGTGAAGATCCTCCCAGTGGCCGGGAAGAAGGCCATCACAAAGAACTGGCTAAAGACTGATCCTCCATCTTAGAAACAATGACTTTTAATCATAGACAATATACTTGACATGGAATATCTTACATATAAACTGAAGTTGAAAGAAAATCTCTTTACAAAAAACTGGGGTAAATGGCTGACATTCGGGGAAAAGTATGTCTTTTTAGAATCCTAAACATATTCTGACACAGTCACAGGCTGTTCATTTTATTCATTTGTTTTCTGTGTCTTTTGTTTTTGTTTTTTTTTTTCTCTCCAACTTGTGGAGATCCAGATATACTGTACTGATGGAAATGAGAAATAAATACAAATTGTGGAAAAACAACTACAACTTAACATATTGGTGGAGGCCAGTATTGAATTATATAAAATTACAGGTCTTCCTTAAAAATGTTCAATAGTATCTGAGTCTTATAAGTTTCTAATCTTTAAAGGTTGAAGAACATCCTTTATTATATAGCAGTGTAGTGCAAAAAAATGTTATTATATGCATTCAACATTTTGTGTATGTTTTGCTGAGTTGGTTTGTGCTCTCTGAAATGCAGGGACGACACCTCTGGAGAGGATGCAGAGGATAAAGAGCCCACAGTGGCTTTTAAGGGTCGACGCACAGCCAACAGCCAGGGGCGCCGCAAGGGCCGCATCACTCGCTCTATGACCAGTGAAGTGGAGGAGACAACCACACCACCCATTAACAATGAGCTTGGTCAGTCTCTGCTGCACTGCACCACTTATTACCACTTTTGCCTCTGTGGTGTTGTTCTCTCTTTGTTCTCATGTTGGTGTCAGTGGGATTTTAACAAAAAACAGACATGGCAAGAAATAAGGGCATTCATCATAAACAACATTTTTTGAAATAAAAGACAGTTGAAAGAAACCTTTTTTTTTTTTTTTTGTTACTGGCTACAATCAAATTTGACAATGAATTGATAAAATATCCAAATTCAGTCATGTATGAATGGAGTTCAACACTGGTGAGAAATTTGTTTCACCTCGACTTTGTCACCTTTGATCTAGTTGTATCCTCACCACAAGAGTGCACTGTTGTTCCTTTTGTTTTCACTCATCCAGTCTATCTTTTCACACACATTGCCCATAGGACGCCTAGAAGTGATATAGTAAGGAGTCAAAACACTGAAAGAAATGACTACGATGAGAATGTATTTTAATTGTTATCTATTAGCAGAAGACAAAAGTGTATTTATAAAGGACATAATACGCAGCATGTCAGCAATGTCCCCTATTTAGTTCTTTGTTTCCTTGCAGGTGGTAAGTCAGCCATGCACACACTAACACTCTTGCTGCAGGCTATCAGCAATTTTTGATGTTTCAGCAATTGTGTGTACCTGCTGCAGTTGCTCCTGCTGCACAGCTTTAGACACAGGGAATCCCCAGGTGACTGGAGCTGTAGGGGCTCTCATCTGCAGCCCCCCTCCGCCACTGTTTGTTCCCCTGCTGGCAGCAATGGTGGCCACTGTGCCCTTCACAGGTCTGGATAGAGGACACATAAATGCACGCTCCAGCTCCGTTGACTGCCAGGCAGGGCCAGGGTCGGCCTGGCTTATGGCCTGTGTGGGGAAAGAAGCCAGTTGTTATGTCTATAATCATTAACTGACTTCTCTCCTTGGATTTCCTGCTTCCTCCATCTAAAACAAACAGTCCCTAGCGACCCACACTGCAGTGCCTCACTGGCAAGCAGTTAAAACTACCCCGCCCCCCCACCCTCTTATTCTGTTTTTTTCTCCAATTC
>JAPTGZ010000003.1:9488176-9498538 GCA_029814645.1 Fowleria isostigma
AAACTTCTAAAACAATTTAACACATGTAAAAGGATCAAAACCAACTGAATGCCTTCTCCCTATTTTAAACTTACAGTGGACTTCTTTATCAAGTTGGTTTTCATCTTTTGGGGGTGTACTCTATGGTTTCCAAACATTTATGCACAGATAAGGTTATAAAAATGACCCAAAATTGTTCGTAATATATTTCTGAGAGGTCACTAACAACTGTACATACTGTTTTTACATTTTTTTTTTATCTGAGTTATGCTTGCACCTTCTTAGTCAAGAACTACCTGTCTAAATTTCATCATTCATTCATTCATCTTCTGATTTGCTTTGTTCTTAAGAGGGTCACGGAGGTGTTGGAGCCTATCCCAGCTACATTTCGAGCAAAGGCGGTTTTCACCCTGGACATGTCACCAGCTGACATATACAGACAAAAAACAGTCATTCTCACATTCACACCTATGAACGATTTTGGCTTAACCAATTAACCTACTAGTGCATGTCTTTGGTAGGTGGGAGGAAGTCGGAGAACCCATGCAAAGGCGGGGACAAGTTTCATTATGTGTGCACATAATGACGATAAACACTCATTAATCTTGAACCAAAAGCTGCCAACCATGCATTAAAATCTTCACCAAATTTAACAAACATCCAGCACCCAGAGAGCACCTGAAACCATGCAGAAACAGTCATCTAGCTACATTAGTACAAGTGGGTGTGTGCACATTAAATTCTCTAGTAATGACTTCAACATTTCACGTTCAGTTGTCAGTTTAAAACAAAGTTGTTACAAAGACTACTGACGCAAATACCTATACATGTACAATGAATAATTACTTCTGAAAAAGAACAAAGTATGACTGTATTTTGTTCTTTCTCCACCCCTGTCAGCAATGAGCCAGTAAGTATTGTGTGTAACTGAAGTTCTAAAATGCAAGATAAGCATCCGGCCAGCTCAGTCAACGGAGCATGCCGTTCTTACCAAATAATCATTAGAAACTGGCAGCACACACTGGAGTTTAATGGTGCTGAGCCACAGCATTAAGAGACAGAGGAGGAGAGGGGAAAAAAGAGTAGGTGAGAAGATATGAGGACAGCAGAGCAGGAGACAGGAGAGGAGACAAAAGCAGAGACAGGACATTTGAGGAGATAAAGAGTTTTAATCCCCCCTGTTAACTAAACTGAAAATGAACACATATACCATGACTGCTCCCCTGTTCTGTCTGTCGGTCTTGTGCTTTACAGACTGTGGATCGGAGGCTGACACTGTGGTCCAGACCAGCACTTTCACAGCTACCAAATGATATAAACAGATTTCATGTGCTGTGGCTGGAACCTCACTAAAACGGGGTTCAGGAGGGTTCGACTTGTACGTATGTGTGTATGTGGGATGTGTGTATGCGTGTGTATGTGTGTGTAAGATAAAGTGGCAGGCAGAGTGCAGTGCCAGCACTAACACCGGGGCCTCAGCCAGGATGAAAGGAGCTGTCACGATGGCTCACGGAGGAAAAGAGGAAAAATCCATCCATCCGCACTCCTCTCCTCTACATTTATCCTCTCCTCTCGCTCTCTCTCTCTCTCTCTCTCTCTCTCTCTCGCTCTCTCTCTCTCTTCCACTTGTTATGGTTCAGCTTCTCAATCCATATGGCTTGTATAAAAAGGAGACCACTACTTTTCACACCAAATACAGTGCAGGGACTTCTTCTTCTCCAGTGAATGTGGCTTTTCTGTAGTTTTCATACTCTCTTCAAAGAAAAAAAAAAAGAAAAAATCACCATACTTGAAATTCTAGACATTGCACTGTGCTAAAATATTTTTTTCGAGCATATTCCCAGAACTAATAAGGTCAATTGAATGTGCTTGAGTGGACTTAAACCCATAATGACTTGTGTATCCTGAAATACTTTGCTTTAGTGATCAGCATCAAAAGCGAGTTGAGTGAAAGACCTTCTTTCATTTGCTCAAGCTGCCGGCCTTGGTGGAATCATTCTGTGTGTGCGTGTGCATGTGTGTGTGGATGTGTGCATGCGTGCATACATGCATTGGGGGGTAGACTGTGACAGCTCAGTGATCAAAACCTATGATGGAAGGGGGGGCAGGTAAAAAGACTTGGGGGTGGTGGGAGTCTCAGGTAGCAGCTGCTGTCAATCTTCGTGTCTGTCCATCCAGTGTGTGTGTGTGTGTGTGTGTGTGCGTGTGCGTGTGTGTGTGTGTGTGCGTGCGTGCGTGCGTGCGTGTGTGTGTGTGTGTGTCTGTGTGTGTGAGAGAGTCTCTCTGCACCTGTATGCTCGTCTGTTTGTCATACATGAGCACACTTCAGCAAGCATGTACAGTACGCAGATTTGGGCTTTCAAGTGCAATCGCTCCAACAACAAACAGCGAAATCCTGGACTCCAAACAAGTCCGTGTCTGTCTGCCCAACTGTCAGAGGGGCAGTACTCAGAAAACAGGTAAACATAGTTAAAAGATGTATGCTGCCTCAGTACTGTATACACTGCCTGTCTCCTGTATGCCATCAGTACAGCACAGTGCACTTTGAGGAGCCAACGGGATGAAGGAGGAGACAGAAGAGCCATGTTTAAGGTTTTATGGAAAGAGAGTGAACTGAAACTAAAAAACATTACACACAAAAAAAAAAAGATTAAAACAAGATTGCGCTGGACTGGATTGGAAAATATTGTACTTTTCATAGAATCTGTCGGTGCTTAAGAAGACAAGTGACAAGTACAAACATGGACTTGAGACTTACACATCCACCAGCCAAGATTTCAGCTGCCAGGGGAACTGTGCCATCTTTCTGTCTGGTCTTTCCTCGCACAAAGTCATTCACCTGGAAACACAAAGGTTAATAACGTCATGCCTTAGAACATTTAAGGTTTTAACAGTAGGGCAGGATATTGAAGGAGTAATACTTTGGTTTTTAAAATGGAATTATACATTTTAAAACATTTCCCTGTGGTCTACATAAACTGTAAATGCTATGCTTGGGTCTGAATTCTTCATTAATTCAACTCCACAGGTCTATCTTTAACCCTATTTCTGAGTAATGACGCCAGAATTGCAGTTTTGAGCACTGGTCCTTTAAATGCAAGTGAGCCGCTTCACACCCCACCCCCTCCAGGTTGTTGACCATGCTGCTCTGTCCCCACTTGTGTTCATTAATGTAACCAACAACTGAACATTTTAGGTAACTGGTTCAAAGTTTGGACATATTTTCAGTATGGACTACAACCGCTGCTGCTGACAAACAATTATGATGTACTCTGAGAAATGTTCGTCAGAAGTCTTGACCTTATATGTGCAAATGTTGTGACATAACTAGTTATAGGTGTAACAAGTTAAGAAGGAATTAAAACAGGTTGTAGAAATCCATTCTATTTTTGCCAAAATTAATATAAAGATAGCTCTGCAGCACCTGGTTCACATTCAAACTTTATGAACTATTAGGGTCCAAATACACAAATAAATGAACCAAAGACTAATAAAAGTGGGTTTAGAAACATAGGACCCTTTAAATATAAAGACACACATTACTTTACATAGAACCTGAAATGTAGATCTAACAAAATGTAGAAAATTATATTAAAACTACATTTTCAACACATAAAAAGTTATTCCTGCAGCTGTGGATCTGTCAATAACAAGAATAACTTAAAGAGATCATGAAGTAGGGATGGATCATGGGAGATACAGTTTTCACTGCCAATCTAGATTTACATAACTTGTACTATTGCATCATATCGTATTCAGTAAAGATTCCGCATGAATATACAATGTAATGTCAGTGAAAAAAATATACAGTAGATAGCTTAATATGCAGTCAATGTTTCTTCACATTATATCACAAAGAAAACATAATGTAATATTTAAATGTAATTTGTGGTGCTTGAGATGTGTCAGTCAAAATCAGTAATAAAAGACCGGTGGCAGATGATGCAAAATAGCATGGGACTGTGGAAGTTGATGTACCTGAAGCAACTCAGGCAAAAAATCATCCTCTTAGGTGAGGTGATATTAAAGTTTTACTGAAGTCACACTGAGTGATTTTTATGATGTATATTATTTGGGACTGTTTCATTTGAGTGAAACACTGCTGTAGTACTGTTATTATTGACACTGAATTATTGTGTCTCACACATTTTATCTGCTGTTTGGAATGCTTATGATACGATGCCAACCAAAGGAAATAAGCTGTTACACTGAATAAAATTACAGATTGAACAGAGGAATGCTGTTGAAAACATCTGATATAACTTAGGTACAAAAGTTAATAAAATAAAATAACATAAGTCGAGTAATATTTAGGCACTGTAATGCAGAATTATTAAATATTATACTTTTGATACTGAGAATGTTTTAGATCGGATTTGATTAGATTGAATTTGCTGCTATACTGTCAGTTCTAGTTTAGTTTAGTTTAGTTTAGTTTAGGATATTGTTTATTTGTCAGTAACAATGTACAACATATAGATTAATCTCAAAGAGAAGAGATGCTTTGCATCAGAGTTAGCTTCAAGCTACTTTCCATCTGCTGTCCCTGGGCAGGTGCGCACACAATACCAAAACATTTACATTATACATAATACAAAACTAACCTTAGCTCATATTTATATTAGTTAAAAACACATGTATGTATTCTAATTTCAGAAATTTCATACTGTTTTCTAAAAAAGCAATTTCATCATAGTTCATTCCAAAATCAGAGGTTTAAAATGATGCTTAAAAGTCAGTTTGTCCTAATTCTTCAACCACTAAACACACACAAAAAAATGTACCAGTGAATATATAATACTACTCTATATTAAAAACATGTCAGTGCATCTCATGTTGGCACCAATGAGAATTGAGGATATGTTGGGTTTTTTTTTATTTCGTGAATAACTATTCAGATCAATAGACAACTTCAGACTGCAAAATGCAGTGCAGCATTTAGCATTTTGTAGAATAAGTAATTAGTATTATGGTAGAAAGTTCTAACCACTAAGTGTAGATTTATTACAAATATAAAAATAAATATAGGTGTGTATGTGTACAACTAGATATAAGTACTACAGATGTATATGCATAGATTCTTATTAACTTACATTTAATACATAGGCTGTATACCTACATGCAGATACATATTATATACATACTATATGTACCTTGTTAGAACGTATAACACAGTTGGGAATCTTTCCTCATGGAACAATTTGTTTGGTTTATAACTGAACAATAGGAAATCTTTATGATAATGTGCATTAGTCTGTGCCAGTGTGCAAGTGCATGTGCACAGAGACTTACTGTGAGCTTTATGGCTTTCTCGGGCGCCACACCCAGTAGCTGTGGTACCAGACCTATCATTAGGAAACGACGAGATGATTAGAAAAAAAAAGAGGGCTGCAATACCCCCACTTCCCAACACACACATATACATTGAGCATACATACACCACTTCCACACACTACACATGATGTGTGGTTTCCCGCTGCATGCGTCTGACCCAGCAGGATCCCCCCAGACACTAATGAAATCTATTGATGTGGAGTGTGGGGACATCAGAGTCGCAACAAGAGAGAAAGAGAGAGAGAGGAAGAAGGGGTAAAGAGAGGATGAAGAAAGAAGAAGCTGCCTCCCAGAATAGGAAAAAAGGGCAGAGTATAAAACAAACCAACCAAAAGTTTACACAAACCTCAATTACAACCCAGAGCGGGATAAAAATAAACAAAATAATCTCAACAGAGCACAATGAAACTTGGCCCCCTACCCCACCCTGCGGCACTGAGCACTAACACGCACACAAATGTGCATTTCCTTGAAGTAACAAAAAGTAAATAAAATAAATAATTTGTGTGCAGTGGACCACACACACATAATCATATACCCAATTTGAAAGTTGGCGAAAAGTACTAAAGCGCTCTCTTCCTGAGGTTTTCAGTGAATGCACGTTTTAACTTCTATTACATAACTACAGTTAGGCTGGCAGGATACCTGTCTGGCCATCTATCTGGAGCCAGACCTGTCTGTCTGCGTCTGTGAAATCATTCCACTCCTGATGTCCTTTGTGTTTCCCACTGAAATTCAAGCATTCGAGTGACCTCTTGGGAGCCCAGTGCTGTCAATCAAAATCAAGGCATTTTAAAAGGGCCTTGCCACCATTCCAGGGGACCTCTTTTTTCAATTCTCCAACGACACAAATGCCAGCCCAACAATGCAGACCCAGACACTCTAACCCCCATTTCTGAAGACAGGGCAGGTAGTCATTAGGGATGTCGTGCACCGACCGGTATGCCCAAATACTCAACTCCGTGTCCGTGCGTATGCATGCTTACATTCTTGTGTGTGTGCTCAGTGTCTGTGTATGTGTTTAGATGTGTGCGTTAGTCCAGACGTGCGACATCACCACACCGTGACACAGGCCTAAAGGTATGTGGCCTTGCATGTGACGTTCATTGTCCTGCTCTGAAAGTCCCCAGCCAGCCAGCAATCACTTCAAAGAAGACAGGTCAACAGAGAGGTGAACCACACCGCCCTCCTGCCCACCCTACACTTTTCTTCTCCTCTTGTCTCCTCTCTCTTCCCCTCTATTTCATTGTTCCTTTTCCCGCTTCTTCTGTCCTCTCTGTCATCTCAAAAACTGTTTAGTGCACTTGTCTGCTTCTCAGCATTTTCCGTAACATATCTGTTCATACATATTTCATGACAGATTTTGGATTTATTTTCAGTTGTGTTTAAATAAATAAAATACATGTTTAGTTCATTTACATTAAACTACAATATTCACCAAGAGTTCTCAAAATTCTCAATTATAGGTGGCTTAGGCTATAATGGTAAATTCAGAAACTATATATTTGCATTACAGAAAATAAAGAGGGTTTCACTAAAAGGTAACTAATTGAAATCACATTGTGTGTTCGCAAATTTAACTAAAATAAACTGAAATAATGAAAATGACCTTAGTTTTCATGCTTTTCCATTTAAATGATCCAAAACATGACTGTTGCCATATCTTGTTGAATTTCACATTAAAGCTGTGGATGACTTTCACCACCAATTTTTCATTGAATCTATAAAACCCAAATCATAGCCTAAGTATCACAAATCACAAGTCTTGCTGTGATTACACACCTGAATCTCTTTCCTCACTGTGAACAATTTCAAAGCGAACGTCACCATAAACAAGTCTGTGTGTTTACATACATAGCTGGTAGGTCACTTAGGTATTTATGGAAATTTGTCGCAACGTGCATTGTGGGAAGCAGAGTTCCACACAGAGACAACCCACTGACTTGCGCTTGGTCGACATGGTTTTTGTTGCTACTACTGCAGCTGAGTGGAGCTCTGCTTCCCACAACACACCCCACAACAAATTTCTGAAAATGTCCAAGTGACCTACCAGCTATGTATGTAACCATGTGGACTTGTTTATAGTGGAGTTTGCTTCAAAATTGTTCATCGTGAGGGAAGAAATTCAGTTGCATAATCAAGGAAAGACTTTTGGATTTGTGAGACTTAGGCTATGACTCGGGTTTTACAAATTTGATGAAAAATTGGTGACAAAAATCATCCGCAGCTTTAGGGTGGTTGTTCATCTGTCCTGACTTAACATATTTTTTAAAAGGTATGATGTTTTATTGAGACCTTTCAAAGACTATGACAAATATCTGATTTTAGAAACAAAACTAAGCATAAAAACTAAACTGGCAAACTAAAGCAAAACAGACAGAAATGGCAAAATGAAAACAAAACTATTATAACCTTGATACTGACCTCTGTAAAGGCCAAAGAAGCCCTCGTAGCGCACCACTTTCTTGAAGCAGTCAAAGCTGTTCTTGTACATGAGCTCTCCCACCAGGGATCCACTGCTCCTCTGGTTCTGCATCCGTGTCTTCACCAAATCGATAGGGTACACCGCTGTGGCACCCACGGCTGTTCACAAAAAAAAAAAAACACACGCGTTCAAATGTCATGAGGAAATTATTTGTTCAATTTCATGCATTTTTTTATTTGAGTGATTTAGTGTTGTCACTACAAGCAGGTGATTTTTTTTTGTAATATGGGTGATTTGACCCCTTAAGATAAAGAAAGAAGGAGGTGGAAGAGGAAGTCTGTGACAACAATGTAAAGAAAGATGGTAAAGTGTTTAGTGTTCCAGTGTCTTTTGGCCCGTCAGACGGACACAAACAAAAAGAACCGACCCAAGGCGACAGGCTTAATTAGAGAGAAACCGAGAGAGAAGAAGAGATGGCAGGGCCGCTAGACCCATACCTCCTTATTAAGCTGTCTCCCTTGGGATAGAAGGAGGAGGAGAAGGAAGGAATGAAGGAAGGGAGGAGGAGAAGGAGGAGCAGGAAAAACAGTGGGGAGTCTGGAGCCAAACACAAGATTGAGGCACCACCCTTCACCCCCCACCCTGCCTTCATCCTCCCACTTCTGATCACTCACACAGGTACAATAGGACCCACACAAGAGGGTTTGTACAAGGCATGCAGAGAGGCCAGACACAAGACAGAGCAAGACAGGGAGATAGACAAACACAGATTGAGGGAAAACATGAAAAATAGGAGCACTTCTCTTCAACCAGGGAAGCGGTCATTGCTCTCATAGGCAAAGGAAAAGGCAATAGAGGGCCTATTGTCCTCTCTCTCTCACCCCTTTCTTATGAGGACAGCAGAGGGCGGGGGGAGCGCAGGTAGTTGGGTGGTGGGTGGTGGGGTGAAGGTATGCAGGGAGCCAATGGGGTGTGACTCTTACCCCCTGCCACTGAGCCAAGGGCGAACCTGTAGACCGACTCTGCCACCTGGACCAGGACGGGGCGGGAGCCGTCACTGCCCAACTGCTGCTCAGAGACACAGAGGCAAGAAGAAATGAACTGCTGAACATGAACAAAATCAGTCAAACATGACATGACAGTCAACACACAGTTTTACACATGAATTCATACAGCAAACAAACTTGTACATATCTTTTTTACTACATTTAGACTGCAGACAAATGTGGTCTCAATCAATTTTTTTTTTTTTTTTTGCCCATATGTGACCTGTATCTGATCTGTTAAAGACAGTTTGAACAGTGCAAATCCAATTTTTTCAAATCCGACAAAGGCCACTTCCATATGTGGTCCTAAATCCGATTTGTATCTGATATTTTGCGACTTCAGTCTAAAGAGCCAGGTTGCATTTATCTGACTTGTACATATTTGAAATGTGACAAACACAATTCTGCGTCCCAGGAGGAGGAGCAGTGGGAAAAATATATTTACTTCCATAAACATAGCATGGTCATGTATTACGTTAGGACCTTTTTTGTGCATGCAGGTTATGATAGGGTTGCATTCAGTTCATACTCAAAACTGATAGAAGTTGCCTTTAATGTGTAATATGAATGAGCGCACAAAAAAATTGGACCTGCATTCTGACCTGCTGTCTGAATGTAGCCCGTGTTTGATATAAAACGTTGCATACCATACCTGGTTCCAAATATGTATATCATTAGCCTCACAGCATAATTGCCTAGTCTTATTTTTGTCCATAATGTGATATCTGCATAGAATGAAGCAGCAATGTTAGCAGAATAAAGTTATGCTAATTTCACAATTTGGCCAAAAATATGACTTAGGCAATTATGCTCTGATACATCACACCTTCTCTACTGTGTTTATGCATGAAATTGTATAAGGTTAAAATGTTCCAACTGAGTATCACTAGGGTACTACCTACAAGTTAATGATTAGAGTTTGCACAGACACTGTAGCATAAAACACAGTTGGCTTTAATATGTGGTTGGTAAAGTTTCATGTAATATTTAAATTCATAGTACAGAATTTATGAAACTAAATACAGGAATAAAATACTAAGGAGATGGTATGGTGAGGTACATGGTACCACTGGAATTTTTATCCTCACTGCTGATGGAAACATCTCTGACGTAACTGAGACAGATGAAGTAATGTATTAAAGTTTTATGCACATTAACATTTAGGACATTAGATGTATGTTTTCAGGCTACGTCATGTGAATCAAATAAAATAGCCACAAGTAGTATTAAATGACGTCATATGACCAAATGAAATGGACTGTTACATTGCATAAAGTTGTGGATTGATGAAATGATGAAAATATTTGATTTAATGTTAGTAAAAAAAAAGCCAAATACATGACATAGCCCTAGTTATTTTATAGAAATCATACATATTATAACTTTAAAAACATGATTGATAATGTTAGCAATAGCTGCACCCTTGTGTTCATTATACGAAGCAGGAGAAAAGTGTTGGTCTGCAGCATTAACCACAACCTTCACCTGAGGTACCTGTCGCTGTATCTGGTCTGCCCGTCCCTGGCCTCTTGACCTTGGGAAAAGGGGTGGGGTGGGGGGTGGTAGGTATGTATGTGT
>JAPTGZ010000003.1:9506592-9524454 GCA_029814645.1 Fowleria isostigma
TGTGTGTGTGTGTGTGTGTGTGTGTGTGTGTGTGTGTGTGTGTGTGTGTGTGTGTGTGTGTGTGTGTGTATGTACAATGCACATTTGTGAGCCAGCCGGTAGTACACAGAGCCCAGCTCTCGCACTCCCCAAGGAGGCCTTAATGACTCAGGGAGTGGAGGGTGGATGGGTGGTGACTGTGGAGGTCTGGCTGGCTGTGGGCCACCATCGGTCGAGCCAAGCCCAGTCTCAGTGTACCCATGGTGGGAACAGCCTGGGGAGCGTATATACGGGCTCTTGGTCTGGGTCGGGTATGGTCCACACCCCTGATAAGGCTTCAGATAGCATCGTAAGGCTACGTTAGTGGCCCTGGGCCATGAGTAGAGAGGTCAGAATGGTTTCTTAAAGAGGACCAGAGCAAGAGAAAGACTCAATATGAAGAGAGAGGGACAAAGCCAACCAGGCTCCATGCCAAGTACTGAGGGAAGGAATGAGAGACGGCAAGTGGGGCAAGAAAGTGAGAGAGATAAGGATTTAAACAGACTAACCATGAGAGACAAAGGAAGAAAATTAAATGTGTAAAAAAAAAATTTTTTTTAAAAACAACCTGGTAGATCAATGGTAAATATAACTGTTTTTTTGGGGTTTTTTTTTTTTACCTGCATACAGTTTTACATCTCTTTTCTCCAAAGAACCCAAATGAAGGAGGCAAAGCAAATATTGCTTTGAAACAGTTTTTGTAATGATGAGATCCATCTTGTCTGTTTTGCGAAGAATTTTAAATTTAATTATGAACTAAAAGCATCCCAGCATAGATAAAACTTCCCTCAGATCAGTGCCAGGATGTCTAATAGACTAGACAAGCATCATCAGGGACTGTGGGCATGCAGTACGTGTGCTGGGTCTGATCCAGCATGCCCATTTAAATGCCACCGGGATGCAAGAACACTAAACAGAAACATGTTTCCACCCTGCTTTTAACACAAAGCGATGCAAAAAAAAAAAAAAAGTTTGTGGATGTGAGCACAAATGGTGTAGGCTCACATGTTGGATATCTTGAGTGAACACCATATGCTTTAACTATAAAGTTATGTGATTAATGTGTTATGTGATGCATGTGTCTGTTTCTCGGTTGGTACCTTTGGTGACTTCCAGATCTCTGCGGTGGCCGGCAAGAGTGCTGTAGATCTTCCTGATCAGCTCCATGTTGTTGAGAAGTGAGTTGAATCCATTGAAGTATGAAAAGCTGACCTGGTGAGATGTGCTGCCACCCGCAACCTGAGCAAACACAGAAAGGGGCAGATTAAGAGAGAATCTTACAAAAGTCCATATACATAGTCGTGGAAAAAATATTAGACCACCCTGTGTTTACTTCAATTTCTTGTTCATTTTAATGCCTGGTACAACTAAAGGTACATTTGTTTGGAAAAATATAATGATAACAACAACAAATATAGCTCATAACAGTTTAATTTAAGTGCTGATATCTAGACATTTTCCATGGTTTTCTTGATAATAACTAAAATCACAAAAGTTCTTACATCAATAGCTATGACATTGTACTGACAAAAACAGTGCTTTAAGGCATTTCATGTTTTCTTTTCTGTCTTTTTAGTCACGTGATACACACAGGAGTTAGTACTTGATTGCATAACCATTGTTTTTAATGACTTTTGATGGTCTAATCTTTTTATCTGCGACTGTATAATATACTCCACTAAGAAGAAAACCTCAGAGATCACTTGCATTTTATGATTACACGAATGAAAAGCATTACAAGCATTAGCAAAAATATAAAATGTCCAGAGTAAATCCTGACCAACACTAATGTTTAACCGTCAAGGTTCTTCCTTACCATTGCTCCACAGGGGGACATAAACCTGCTTCAGCCACTACTTTTTCCATCACGCGATGAACACTCTCAGGCAGTTTAATTAAGTATCTTTATGAGGTGCAGGAAGTGGTAAAAGAACAAAAAATAGAATAAAGGTAACAGATTAAAAATAGATGCTGGGCTCTCGAGGACATTCCTGACTACCCGCAACCTTTTTTTATGTGAACCAGAATCACATCTTTATCTAATCAGACTCTCAAACTCTCAGAGAAGCAGTTCTGTCTGTTTAAAAAATGTATTCCAAGCATGAACATGACTGCTGTTGGCTCTTTTTGGGGGCATTAGGCCGGAGTGTCAGATGAGCCTTGAGGCTTTGGTTTTCTGTGGAGTGATAGAGGTTGAGGCGATAGAGAATGTGGAAGTTCCTTTCACTAGATGGCACTGTTTGCTTTACAGACACATAGGAGGGTTGCTTGCAGCTCTCACTGTGGGCAGTAAGGGAGGGAAGCTGCAGCTTGGGTGAAACTGCCCTAACAGGGAGACAATTTAATGTCTTTTCAAATCTCGCAGTCTACAGGCCTGGATCTTCAATACCCAACACAGTCTGCAACCAAAAGGGATAGGAGAATAATATTTGGGTTAAAAGAATGTGGTGCTGATGATTTACCATGTTTGGGGAGCTAATTTAAGGCTGCTGTTTCACTGTTTGTGTTCCGCCATAATACAGCCTTTAATGTGTCTGCAGGGTTTATGAGGTTTTTGATATGTGCGTGTGTGTACATGTGTGCACGAGTGTGTGTAAAAGAGTTTACTAACAGCACACCAAGATGTCTGGTCGGTGAGGTAAACACGGCAGAGAAAATGACAGAGTCTACAAGGTGTTTATGAAATGGGGCAAGACACGGACACAGATGCACACGCGCACAACAAAAACAAGAACACACATAAGGAAAAGACAAGACACAGAAAAGACAAACATCTCCGAGCGCAAAACAAATAGAGTACACACACTCAGATGTGCACGCACAAACACAGAGGCAAAGATGATGGACTGTAAAGCTCCAGTCTCCATCTATCTCTGTCTCTATCTTCCCATTCAGCTGGCCTGCTTGGCTTTGACACTGCCAGAGAGGTTAGACTTAATGACATGTTGGGAGAGAGAGGGAGAGAGAGAGACAGAGACATGGGGGAGGAGAGAGAAAGAGAGAGAGAGGGAGAGAGATGAGAGAGATGAGAGAGAAAGAGGGGTGGTTTAGAGAAAGAAAGACAGAGAAAAAAATGAAGGGAGGGAAAAAAAAGAGGGGACGGATGAGAGGTGACAGAAAAGGTAAAGAGGAAGAAGGGAAGAAATGAGGGATAGACAGCTAAAGGGGGATGAGAAAGCTATGGCGTTGGGTTGTGGGAGTGTGAGAAAGAGGCAAGCAAAGGGATCAGAAAAAGAGATGAAAAAGTGTTGCCTTTGCCTCTTTTATGGAGATTTACAGTAGTGTTGGGTTGCTTGTTAGCTGGCATGAAGGACTAAATCGCTAGCCAAACCAGCTTGTATAGTATGCATGTAGTTATTTATATTAAATGCTAGCATATTATTATTGTACGGTTGATCTCACTAAAATTACAACTCAAAATAAATGTATATATTAGGGTTGCAATGATAGGATATTATTACGTCAATATCATGGTTTCACAGTGTCAGGGTAAATGTATTACAACAAGGCTTTTTCGGTTAAACAAATCTAAGAATGATTGAAGCTAGAAAATATTTTTTAATCTAAGCGGGAAAAGTTGTTGTTAAAGTTAGTTTGGTTAAAATTAGTTTTGGTGTACTAATGCATGTTTACAACTAATTTCTTTTGACATAATTGTAACCATACATGTTTAAGTAGTGAAACTAGGGGTGGGAGTAAATGAGTTTTAGTTCTTCTCACTCCCTTTGAGCTACTAGGGTTGTATATTAATAGCGAATTACTGTATATAATTCATGTATATTGCGTACACATAATTATATGTATATTATTTTGTCTTCCATACTTATCAATGTAAATTTCTCTATGTATATAGTGTTTACAACAAATTCTCTATGTATATCTGTGTACACATAATGAAATGTATATAATCAGTATTGTACATGGAGTGCACAAGCTCAAAATAAACCAACCAATCAATCAATAAAATTAAGCTCTAAAAAACAGGTAAGTACTTCAGAAGCAAAAAAGAAGCAGTATCATTAAAAAAATCTGTAAGAAATAATTAAATCACTGTGTACTTCCTGTAGTGGTTGCTTTTTTTCATTGCCTTAGGCTAGTGAATGTATACCACAAGATCAATTCTAATACCACATTAAACACTGAAATGGTATGCTGCTGCAACCTTTATATAAACGTACAGTGATGTAACAAAACTGTGATAAATTACAGCTAAGATGTTAAGTCAAATTATTAAAGCATGTCCTAATAGCTTAATTTATTAATAAAAAAAAAGAATCGTAGTGGTTTGTCTAACATGATCATTTAACCCCGTCATGAGGAAGCATTATAGCTCCCAGGTGGACGGCGGTGACCGATCTACCACTATTTTTAACCAACCCGACTTTGGCTCTTGTGGACAACTGTAAGACAAATGGAAGAGAGAACCGCAGAGCTAAACAAAAACCCACCGCCACAAGGCATTCCTCCACAAAGGGCGTGAGCATGTGTGGCCGGATGGTGACCATGATGTCCCTGAAGTCCAGGGCCGAGATGGAGCCGCTGTGGGCTTGGTCCCGCTGGATAAAAGCCTGCCGCGCATGTTCCAGCTGCATCTCCTGTGGAAAGGAGAAAGAAGGCGAGAAAGGAGGGGAGGCTAGGTGTTAGATCACACATCGAAACGTAAAATGCATGTTATTGTACTCATATGCGGGTCATACACCTCTTTAAGGTACCTTAAATTAAATTTCACATAAAGAAACACACACATAAACACGTATGCATAAAAACACTGCATTGCCTTGATGGGCCCCCTGGTGCCGTCTCCCCCCTTCTCGGTTAAGGGGAGCCGGCGTTTGGCCAGGCTTCAGTGTTCTCTCCTCTCCCAGCAGCGGCCTGCCTACTGCGAGGCGTCGCTTGGGCTTTTCACACCCTCCCAAATCCCCATTAAACGCACTTGAGGGAGAAGCATGCAAACACACACGCAGACACACAAGTACACAGGCAAGACAGCTAATCACCCAACTGCTCACTTGGTCTCTCTTCTTGTACACACAGACACACACAAGTCTACGGGGACAACAGCAGGCTGTGGTGGGGACAGATCCCAGAAGGCCTTTGAAATTAACAGCCATTATCGGTACCTGCAACCACAAGTCTATAGAGAGAGGCTGTAAACAAACCGCCACCACCAACGCTCACTCTGTTTTACAACAAGAAACTTGGTTACAGCAAAAGACGGGGATATCGGAACAATGATCCAGAAAGAATAACTGTGTAAAGCAGCTAAAAGCCTGAGGGTAAGGAGATAAGTCTGTTGGGCTCTTGACTCATAAACCTGTATTATGACCTTTAGCTAAAAAAAAAAAAACAAAAAAAAAAACCACCCAGGTATAAAAGTCATGTTGTGTGTCTCTTTATATTGTGACATAATACTAAAATGACTAACAAGTGTTATCATACCATACCATATCATATCATATACAGTCATGGAAAAAATTATTAGACCATCAAAAGTCATCAGAAACAATGGTTATGCAATCAAGTGCCAATTCCTGTCTGTATCATGTGACTAAAACAGACACAAAAGAAAATATGGAATGCCTAAAAGCACTGTTTTTGTCAGTACAATATCATAGCTATTGATGGAACTAATGTGATTTGGGTTATTATCAAGAAAAACATGGAAAATGGATAAGTATCAGCTCTTAAAGTAAACTCTTATGAGCTATTTTTGTTGTTATCATTATATTTGTCTTTAGTTGTACCAGGCATTAAAATGAACATAAAATTGAAGAAAGCAAGGGTGGTCCAATAATTTTTTCCACAACCGTAAATTAATAAATACCTATTAAAAGTACCGATCAGTGTGTTAAGTTGACTAAAAATCTCTTACTAACTGATATTCTTAATTTGTGTGCATATTGTTAAATATTTTTTATAATTAAATATTTTCAGTAGTACATACACTTTAACAAGGCAGTACGCAAACAATATAATATTGTTCCATTCAACTTCTTAACAACTGCTAATCTTCGTAGAAAGAAACACACATCAAAAAAAGAATAAATGATTTTAAGTGTAATGATGTTTCTGCAAGTAGTCACAAGTTAGTTTCTGGAGAACAATAGGTTACTTAGTAATTTCAAAATAAATTATTATCAATTTATCTAAGAAAATCTGGCTTTTATTTCCCAAGACAAACATAAAAAAGTATTGTAGGTGAACTGATTAAATGTTGAACATGCATGGCATTATTCGCTTGATTGATTCAGATGTTATTGTCATAAACGGAATTCAAAAAAGTAGTATTACCACAACACAAAACCTTATAAGACTATGACTTATTGTTGCGTTGAATTTGAGTGATATTTCACTGACAGCATAACTGATCGAACTCTCAATTCGCGGCGCCCAAGAGAAACGACTGGGGAAGAGTGACATTTACACAAAGCTGAGTGGAGACTGGAGGGGAGTAAGAATAGACATTGTGACAAAAGAACCAGATTTACAAAAACAGTAAATGAAGCAGCCATGTGTCAGTATCACCTATGAGCACAGCGGGGCTCCACAAAGTATACGAGTGTGAGTGGAAGGCACGGAAACGAAGAGGGACTGACACACGTAAACACTCGCAAAGTAAATAAGGTGAGATATTTTGGTGTCAGCATCCTGAGTGTCGTGAGTCACTTCTCTGGTCGTTTGTGAGTAGGTCAAAACACTTTGGGAGGAGAAATAAACCAGGAAAAGGAGAGGGAGGAGGAGAGCTGAATGTAATATAAGTCAAAACAAAAAAAAAAACAAGAAAGTAAAGAGATTCTTTTTTTGCATATGACTGTGTGCTTATGCAAAAACAGTGGTAAGGATTTGTGTTGGTGTCCGTTTGTAAATGAAGAAAAAAAAAAAAAATAGATCCCGTCTGACTGGACGAGTCTAAAGTCTGGAAAGCCACACAACAACCACACAGAGCAGCAAAACAACTGCGGTCCAAGAGAAGGAGAAGTTTATAGTCCTAGCGTCTTAAAACCTAACTTGTTGCAACTGTATGAGTGTTTCAGGAACATGGTTTTTATTTGGGAGGGGACAGAGGGGAGGCAGGAGACGTAAAGCTGGGGGCTTAAGACAGCCAACAAGAGACCGCCGAGGCATTTGCAGCTGCTTTAATTGTCCTTGGATGAGAATAAAAACACATGACAAACCACCTCTGTTTGTTTTCTATGGCTCTTATTCTTTTCCTCCCTCTTCAAGACTTAGACAACAGATATGAGAGGAGCAGGGCAGCGTCTCTGCTTCTCATCAGCGAAGGCCTAAAGCTATTACAAGAAGAAGCTTTAGCGCAACTGTCCGCTGAAATGTGTGCCAGTGATGTAAAGGGCTGCCCACTGATTCTTGGGAGAGTCAAACATATAATTGGGACTTTTAAAATCCGAGCAATGCCAACAATTCACTTTTTTGAGTGCTTAGGGAAGAAGTGGGACGTGTGGTGTCCCCTCTATGTAATTTAAGCCCTTTACTTGCCAGAATTTATAATATGGGCTACTATGTGCCACTTCTCTGGACAACGGTAATACCATTGCCAGAGACAACACCACGCTGACAGTGCGAGCTGAGCCTTGGCCAGCGTCCACGCGTGAGACGGGAAAAATGCATGTAATTGGTGAGAATCTCTGGCTTCCATCAAGACAGTAATTGGCCAGAGAGAGCCCTTGTGAGAAATATGCGGCGCAAACGTTTTCCCCGATAATCCCATCTTGTGAGCATCTGGCAGTGGCGTGGTTACAATGGCAGAAAAAAACACAATAAACACATGCATGTAGGGCAGGAAGAGGAGGAAATAAAGGATGGGAACATTCTTCAGGGAGGAAAAGATGGGTGATGGAAAATGATAAAAATAACTGAAAAATATTCAGAATATTGTGTATGTGCTGGTGTTCATAGCTCTTTTATGGCAACAACGTGTACTGTTCCTACTGACTGACATTTACTAAGGCTGGATCTGTTGTTACAAGTATTATTAGATTGTAGTGCAGCTACAAAGTACTTAACCTTCAATCACTTTAAACTGATCGTAAATTGTAGCTCTATCTAAACTGAATGACAGTGGATTTGTAAAGGCTTACATATAATAACAGCAGCTGATTATTAATCAGCCGATAACATCAAGTCAAACCATACATGCTTAAATAAATCAAAAGAAATAGGGATCACTTAAGATTCAAACTCCAAGTCATTCATAAATATACAGTCATGGAAAAAAATTATAAGACCGCCCTATGTTTTTTTCAATCTCTTGTTCATTTTAATGCCTGGTACAACTGAAGGCACATTTGTTTGGACAAATATAATGACAACAACAAAAATACCTCATAAGAGTTTTATTTACAAACTGATATCTATCCATTTTCCATGGTTTTCTTGATAATAACCAAAATCATATACATTCTTAAATCAATACCTGTGACACTGTACTGATAAAAACAGTGCTTTTACACATTCCATGTTTTCTTTTCTGTCTGTTTTAGTCCCAAGATACACACAGGAGTTAGTACTTGATTGTATAACCATTGTTTCTGATGACTTGATGGTCTAATAATTTTTTCCACGACTGTATATGAACGAAAATATAAAACTGTAATAATCCAAGTGGAAGCAGTTTTTTGTGCAAGTAATTTCCGCTCAAGTCCCCAGTTTCAGTTGAGAGCCCTAATATTAGCTCTCAGCCACTACTGAAGCCAAAAATGATTGTAAAATACCCCGTCACTGTTTTGCAACCTAAACACAACAGCAAAGTAATAACAGAAACCCTAACAGGAATATTAACATGTCTTATGACACACTTACAAAGCCCTCAGATACAAAAAAAACCCCAAAAACCTTCAAAGTAAGTACAAGGTAGAAATATTTACATTTGCTGCTGTTGGACATGCCTTCCCTATAAAGACCGACATTCCAGAATAACCTGAAATCCACTTTCTTCTGCTGCTTATTAAGGCAAAAATCAAAAGCTATGAGAAATGATCAAATACATAAGCGCATGAGCAGGAAATGTGCATTTCATAGTTGAGCAATGAGTGTGGCTGGCTGCTCGCCTGCTGCTGTGAGGAGCTGGAAACCACTGAATGACTGACTGGGAGAAAACCGGGCACGCTGTCATTGCAAAGTACAGCGTCTCCTGGCCACCGACACCACACACTTGCACACACAGTCATGAACAAACAAAAAAAAAAAAAAAAGTACATAAAACATAAACACAGATGCACAGAGCCAGCATATACATGTTACAGAGCAGATAAGAACAATGTACTGTAGGTATGGACACACTGAACACAAGGACACATGCACGAACAACAATATCCCGATATCCATGTGCTGTTGCCCACTGTGTGTAAGCCATCTGGTCTAAGTTAAGCGTAATATAAAAAGCTCATTCAGATACATGGTGAGTGTGGATGCAAACTTGGCACTGCTCAGGCCCTCTCTCCCACCCCCAGCACCACCTCTCCCTGCTTAGGCCTGATTTAAGTCTAGACATCATATTGGAAAATGGCTCGCATGCCACAAACACACTAGGAATATTCCAGCTATACTATTTATGGAGGTAGAACTGGGTCTCTACCTGCTTGAGAATAGGTGGAGTGGAGAAATATGGGAGTGTACGTCAGCTAATGGAAAACAAATGCAGAAAAATGTCCCATATGTATACATATATACACATATATATGTATATAAACCTCAGTGTTTCATTAATGACTAATCTGGTCAATATGGTTGGCTGTGTTTAGGATAAAAGAAGGGAAAAACCTGTGTGTTTATTCGTGTTAGGTAAGAGTCTAGTTATTTGATGATAAGACAAAACATAGACAAGAAGACAGGCAATAAAGAACGTGATTTTATATTGATGTATTAGAGACAAAAGCACATGACAGATGAGAAGAAGAGGAGACAGATACAAGTGCAGGTGCTCAAAAAATGAAACCTACCAGGAGGAACTGAGTGAACTCCCCATAGCTGAGCTGCTTGTCCCTCTCCGTCCCAAAATGCAGCCGTATGAACTCAGAGTCCCAGTTAAACGGGATGTGCTGATGAATAGTGGTCTGGCTGAAGACCTGCTTCACATCCTCTCCAAACAAAACAAAAAAAAAAAAAAAAAGACACAAAAAAGAAAAGGAAAAGCTTTAATAATAGCTGAATGATAAGAAGTGTTCATTTGACAGCCTAATAACAAGATGCACCCACGGACGGTGCGGCGGTGAACCAGCGTTTCCTGTACGAACCTACGAATAAAAAAAAAGTAAGAAATTCAAACAAAAACGGGGAAGTAATGAGGCATAGAACTGACAGGCTAAAGCAAAACAGTATGTATTTTTCAATCTGTTATGATTACAGAATAACAGTTGTGTTTAGATTATACAGATTACGCAGCACTTTTAAGGCTACACATGTATTTATTAAGTACATATACAGCCTTGAGCAGCATTAAAAACTTCCCGTTTTCTCTTTTCTTTATATTCATGTTTTCATAACAAACAATTACAAATACTTCTTGTTGCTTTTTAGTTTGCATTAATAAAGGCCTCTGTGGGTACAAAAGTCTTATGAGTCAACTTTAACAAATAGCATGTGTTTCCTATTTTGTGGTTAACATTAGTAATTATTTGATTTTGGGGAAAAAAAAAAAATGTCTGTGATTGCTTCTGACAAAATGTCAACGTCAATCTTGAAAACACAATTCTGCTCTGATTAAGACTTAAGTTCCTCAACTCCAAATCAGTCTTGAATGACACATGGCAGAACTTGTTTAAGCTTGCGTAGGCTTTGTATTCAGAAGGAAAGCCTTTTCTTCTCACTTATGTTCCTCTGCCTGAACCCTCTAAGCCTCTACAGCCAGTGGAGTGGAGAGACACTGAACATGAGTCCTAAATTACAGCCTTACTGAAGAAACAAAAACAAACCAATAGAGCGACCTGTTTCTTATTACCAAACAAGCCGCGCTGAACGAGTGGAGAAAGGAAAAGGAAGAAAGAAACTATTTTTTTTATGAAGACGGGCAGGGATGGAAAGAGAAAGAGAGAAAGGTGATATTTACTTCAGCTCAGCCGTACCTTCAGCAAGGAGACAGCTCGTGCATTGTTTTTTTTTTTTTTAACACTTTAATGAGGCAATAAATATACAGCCTTTAACTCTTTAAAGGAGAGGCCGCTCCAGAGCCCGCCGCTCATATTATCAGCTTTTATAGACCTGTCAACACTCAGTCCTCTTTAAAGTTTTTTTTTTTTTTTTTTGTCTTTCTGGCTGAGGTACAACTGCATTTCATGTGCCGTGTTACGTTGCAATTTTTATGAACTCACCATTCCACCAAATTATTCTTTTTTTTTTTTTTTTTAAAGTGCTAAAAATTCAGAGCGCAGTGCCGCCTGTACTTAGCAGAAATGACTCAGGTTATTATCAAATAAAAATGGCTTTACAGAAAAATGAAATAAAAAGACATCAGAGTACAGACATTTATTGCAAGGGAAAACAAACGGGGCTTTAATGCAACATAAGCTGCAGCTATTAATGGTTTAAATAGGTAATAAAGAAAGGAGGTTCTTTATTTTGACTCGTTGAGGCACTTTAATCTAATGAGAGGCAAAAAACAGAAGGAGCAAAAGGCGAAAAAAGAGAAAATTCTGTAATGTATCACAATAAAGCAACTTTGACAAGTCTATAATCTCAGTCACAAGTTATTTGCGTTTGTTGAAATGCTAGCTGGGTGCAAGTGGCAGACACTGCAGTCAGTGTTTGTGCATGGCATGATGTGAGTTATGTTTTTCATGCAATTTTCCACTTGTATGTGAGTCTCATAGCTCACAGGCTTTGGTATATTCATTAACCTTTGGGAGACGCAGAAAAACAGCGGACCTTTTAATTGCCACCAAGACAACGTCACTCTAATTGATCCTTTTAAATATGAAAATTTACATATGTGCATATATAATCACCCGCAATGATCTTGCACCCTGTCGACAGCAACAATTAAAATGAAATTCACTTACTCTTCCCTGTTTGCGAGCGGGATGTGTGTGCACTGCATTTCAAATCAAGCCTAATGCGCTAACGCTTTGCACACCTACAGAAGGCTGGCATTAGACTTGTTTAAATCAATTAGGCAAATGTGAAATAAGCAATGAGTACAAATGTCTTCCCTTTTCACCTCAGAGCTTCCAGGCATCAGAGTAATGGTGCCAATCATGAGCACACTCACACCCACACACACACACACACACACACATCAGCCCACCCCCTCCAACATCTTCATCTTCTGTCCTTTCGTTCCCAAAAGACCTCTCCACCTCCGAACCTCACCTTATCTCCTACAGGACCACGTACAGTATTTTTGTTTGTGGGTGCAACCATAACAAACTAGATGAGGTCAGAACCTCACATAAATAAAGGACTTTGTATGAAAACTTCTTTCAGGGTGTGTTGTAGAAGAACAGTTTCTGTCTGGATTGGTTTAATGAGCCTGTGTTAAATGTCAAAAGCGCAGAATCAAGTAAAGTGTTGAGAAATACACATTATCGTTTTATATAACAACATTAAAGTTATTAATCACTGCTTAAGATTCCTCTTCAGATGGGGCTGCATTCTGATTTTTTTTTTTAGTTGGCAACCAATCAGGTTTGATTTCTACTCAGACGGAAGTAGAAATCAGTGCCCGTGTTTACAAGTTTGTATTATTCAACAACTGTATATTATTCTGACTATCCTGTAAGTGACACTAATAACAAACCACCAAGCATTAATGTACAATAGTCACATTTGTCTGAATTTGGCTGTATAATTTCTTTTTAAACCTTTTGATCAGAGTTACTTACCAAAAGTGGTCATTCCATTGCCCATTTTATCAAACAGCAGGAAGGCTACCATAAAGAGTGAATCTGGGGCACACAGCACTGACTCGAACGCAACGAACTCCTGAAAGGAGATCAACCTGAGAACAGAGAATGGGGAAAAAGACAACAAGAACAGGTAAGACTGTGAAAAGACCCTTAAATACTATCGCTAAACTAATCACTGTCATTTGAGTTGATAGTAGCTAATGCTACAAGTTTTATTTATAAATTTTAATCAGCTACATGTGTAATTTTTTGATATTCATGTAGTCATATTGATGAAACAGTAATAACATGAATGTTCAATTAAAAAATGTGTTATTTTAACACTGAATTAAAACTACAAACTTCACTGTAATTGCTGCCACACAGTGGCTAACCAGCACACTTAGACAACCTATCAATCTGCACTACGTGTAATTCAAGCAGCCTTTTATCCAGTAGTCTGTTATTCCATATGTACTGTCATAAACTCATCGAGAGTAACAGCAAGAAAATACAACATTTTAAAAAGCTCAGTGTGTGTTCCCAGTCTGAGCTGGCAGCTGCTGTATAGAGAGCCAACTTTACACCAGCAGAAAAAAAAAACATGATTAAATATGAAGTTTTATGTTTTAGTGTGCCACTCCAAACAAGAAGAAAGGGAAAGAGAGTTCCAGTTAAGGAAATACAGTAAGACTAAACAAAACAGAATTAGATGTGCAGAGTAAGAAAAGCCAAAAAGTGAGCAGCAGCCCTTCAATGCAAAGATATTTTATATTTTATGGGAAAACTACATGCAAATGCACAAAGTAGATGTAGTGAACATTTGTTTTCCTCGGTTTTGCTTCCTCCATTTGCAGCTATGTTAGTGTTTTCATAAATACTATTGTATCACCTCTCTGAAGTTACACACAAGCGCATCATCAACAAGTAACAAATAAACATCAACACTGCTATTGTGTGAACCCACTGAGAGCAGCCCCATGGGAGATTCCCGCTGTGGGGAACTGGACCACGCAGCCTAGCCTTTATTTAGGCCGTGGTTCACAGTTGCCACAAGTCCATTACGAATCTCACAAATGGATCTGATAATTACACGAGGGGTCAGTGCTAATGAGCGGTCCCCGAGCATCCATCTATTAAACCTATTTCAATTTCCAGAGAGGGAGTGCAAGAAGAATGGGGGTGTGTGTGTGTGCGATGATTACATTTTCCCGGTTGCTGTAATTAATTATGTTACTGATGAAATTTTGAGCTGTTTGTTTGGACTTTCAGTTTCGTATGTGGGTGCAGATGGGCATCCTATATACTTTATTACACTTAATTTAGAGGTGCTTATAGGCAGGAAAAACATGGTACATGAGAGGTATGCAGATACTGGAGGAAGACCAGAGTAGGCACTGACACAAAGTATATTGATTTTCAAAATAACACCAAGAAAAAGGACATATAGTAATCTTGAAATTTGTGAGTGGTGGAGACACTTGAGAGGAGTGAATAGTGCGGTTTAGATTACTGCCTTTTTCAGTCTTTTGAATATAGTCTGAAAATGCGCTTTTCTTCTGTTTCGATGACAAAAAGAATGCAAAACAGTCCATTCAAAAGACTCAAAGGATTAATACCTGCCTTTAGAGAAAACCTGGAAATATACACTGTATATGTATGTATTATGGCATGAGCGGTGGCAGAAACGAATTAGAATGTGCATGAGTAACAGTAGGCTAAAGGGAAGTGCAGAGAAATATGTAAAGGGAAGGAAAGTGAGTATACAGCCCTCCACTGTGGCAAAGGAAATCAGCTGTCGTTATTTCAAAGAGTAATTATTTTATTAACTAAGCAGGTAGTTCTTAAGAGCAGGACCCTGCTGATGGCAAGTAGGTGGAAGGGGGCACAAAAGAGCACCGCTGAGACCGTGGATCCACTGTTAAAAACAAAGCCAACTCCATCGCTGCTCACGCTGCTGGAATATTATCAAACTTGAGAATAATGATCATTCCTTTGTGACAGATGTATAGTACACTCTGAAATTATACCTCAGAGAGGTTAATAAAGGAGTTAAAGCAGGTTCAGACTGCAGAGCTCAGACTCAGAGCACTAGTGTTCCCAGACAAAACCCAGGGAAAAAAGTCAGATAGAATTTTTTTTTGTTTTTAACACGCATCAATTTACATGCATGCTGGTTGTCTCGTCTGTGTTTTCCCAGACATGGATAATCAGCATATTAGTGTAACTGAGAGGGTTGTTGATCATGAAGGGATTGGACCACAGTTTAGGCCGGGGAGTCCGAGAAGATCCAGGGGGCATCTCCATAACACACGCTCGCGTACATACGTACACAGAAAACATTCCACATACTCGTAAGCGTTTACACGCAGCTCCGTAGCCAGGGATGAAGCTTATGATGGTTGATTAGCAGCGCCATGACGGCTGCAAAATGATTACCATGAGAGGGGAAGCCATCGGGTTTTTTTTTTCGCTATGTGGACCCAACCCCAACGAGACACTCAATAATCAAATCAACCGACAGCATCTCCCAACCATCAACTGTGATGGCATGTGTCCAGGCTCGCCCTTTCCATGTACACAGCCTGGGATGATCTTTCGGAGACAAGGCTAATGTAATTGCGCATTATGGTATCCTTTCAGTCTACTGTGCTATACTCCACAGGCTTTGTTGAATCTTTAAACAGGCGTAGACATATCAATGATGACTGAATGTATCAGACCAAAGATGTAGCACACAAGACATAAACAAAGACTTGATTCCAGCATCTATAGATGACAGCTGAATGACGCTTCTGTGATGATGCCAATACAATGCAATTCTAACTGTCTACGATACGTCTGTCCAGCAAACAAAACAAAACCACAAAATACCCCCTTATATTTCATATATTTTTGTTTGTTTTTATCCTATCTTAGTCACCCTACTTTTATGTCTGTCTCTTCTCAGCGGGCATCTAAATACACTCCCTCTGGACCGAAAACCAGGCTCAGAGACATTGTTTACAAGTAACATAAATGCATGGTGTTGGTTAGGCCCGGTTGATAGAAAGACAGCTCTCCTTCGTTGATAGTAGAGGGGGAGAAGGGCCTAGAGGGGCTTCAATAATCCCCTGTCCCTGGCATCTTGGCATTGTTACTGACAGCCTTCCACCCACCGAGAGCATGCTTGCACACAGACACACCCATGAACACACACACACACACACACACACACACACACACACATCCAGGTGAGTGCTAGCTGCCAGTATCTGTTCCCTTTCGATGAGTGGACATCCAGCAGTCCAGTCCAGAATGCCCACAGCAGCTGGCACACTGCTATTTTCCCAGCACGCTCCCTTAACAAAGTTTCTTTTTTTAAGAAACCTGCGAGAGACTATGTGGAAAGTGGGGTTTTTCACAGTTGAACAGATGCTTCTATCAAAATATCAGAGGGAATAGAGAAAAGCGAAGGTGGGGAGTCGGAGATGGAGAGAGAGAGAGAGCTCTGAGTGCATTACGGTATGTCTAAGCGCAGAAGAAGAAGAAGAAGAAGAAGGAACGCAAAGAAAGTCGACAGCAAAAAAAAAAAAGGAGAGAACATAAATAAGTCAAGTGAAAGAGGAAACTCTTTAAACCATCTGGTAGTTCTGTATGTGGGGTTGTCACCAGCGCGTGCATACACAAAATGTTTGATTCCTGGAAATTGAGACATCTCCACCCTCCGAAGCCCTGTCTCTCCTATTTTCTCTCTCTTCATCCATCTATCGGTCTCTGTCTCACTGGGAGCAGGGAGAATAAGAGGGAGAAAAGTGATTTCCACATAACAGATTGTTACAACTGTCACTATATCCCCTGATTTACACAGTCGCAGAGGGGGAGGCAGACAAATGCATTTTCGCTGTTTACGTCCTCCATACACACAAACACACACTGGCATCTAAGTAAAATCTCTCTCACACAGATACACTTGAACAGAAAAGTAAGCGAGCACGCCGCCTGCCATCCGACCCCCTGCTAAATCTATTACCCCTGACTCATCTTGTTGAAATGGAGTCCTACCTGGCAAAAACAGCAGCAGGCGCGCTAGCTTCAAATATTCTAGCCTCATATACCGAGCGAAACTCATTGTTCCAAACATATTTGCATGTGATTGGACAAGCTGAAAATATAAAAGTGTTTTTCTTTTGCTACCTATTCTTTTCATAAGGTTGAGTGCTTGAAAAACAATGCTTTTCTGTTTTCAGCCAACGTTGACGGGGCTTGTGTTGTCACAGCTCTACTTTCTATATCTATTTGTTTTGTGCTCATGAGACAGAGGCCCGCAGAATAATCACGCAGACTCTTTGTCTAGTCGAATCATTTATCTATCTATCAAACTTCAGGAGGAAAATAACACAACACAAAGTATGAGACTCATAAGGCCTCAACAACTGTACAAAACATGAATCACATCTAAGCTCATGTCTAAAGCATTATTTGTGAGAATGGAAATAAAAAGAATGACTTTTTTTTTCCTGTTTTGCCCCAGTATCATTTCATTCCCCTCCACAAAACCAAAATGAGGTTTAGATACAAAGCCAGGGCCATGGGTTCCTAATAGATTTACCCTGATGCCACGGCCACCATTTATCCTGCTCCACAGCCACACAATGCAACAGAGTGCTCCTGAATAGCATGGCCAATTACAGTGCATGTGTGTGTTTTTATGTGTGTGTGTGCCGTGCTCTCTCTCTTTTTCCAATTCCAAAACCCCCACTACTCCATCTCACCATCCTCTGTGCACGCAGCAACACGCACATACACACATACACACTCACACACACCTTAAAGCAGATGTAATAATATGAAACTACGCAGCCATGTGCACTTTGCTCTTTGTAGAAGCCCAGGTGGTTACCATGGCAATGTGGGGTTTTTTTTGTTTTTTTTTTTATCTTTTTTGACTTACCCTAACATTTTATTACCCATCATTATGTATCATTAAATACATACATATTAATGTAAAAAACAGGGGTGAAGGGGG
>JAPTGZ010000003.1:9644127-9670090 GCA_029814645.1 Fowleria isostigma
GGCATTGTACTGACAAAAACAGTGCTTTTAGGCATTCCATGTTTTCTTTTCTGTCTGTTTTAGTCACATGATACACATGAGATTTAGTACTTGATTGTATAACCATTGTTTCTGATTAATTTTGATGGTCTAATATTTTTTTCCATGGCTGTATCTACCGGTAAGTATGTCATATTAAGTCAAGTTTAATTATGAAATAGTGATAAAATAGATTGTTCAAAAATGTGAATAAAATGCAATGATAAATTAATTCAGCACATCTAACTAAATTGTACTTCAATTAAAATCAACCTAAGTACTTGATCCAAAGCAATTTCCATGAAATGAGTATTTTAACTGAAAATTTACAATATTAACAATTTTGCCACAATTTTTAAGCAACCAGTTAAGGTTTTCCATACCATTACAACATCAAACAGAAGAAAAAAAAAAAGAGAGAAAAGCTCTGCGGAGATGAGAGAAAGGTGAATATACAGGCCCAAGTAGACAGCATTTCTTTATATGTGGAAGTAACCTTTTTCAATTGTGGTTATATAGATTTTACAACACTGGAAAAGTTATTAATCTTTTTTCCTTGAACCGTTTTCTACATACTGAATAAGCAGGCCTATAAATCCAGATTATGGACGTTAAAAAACGACATTAGAAAGATTTTGCAGCCACAAAATATACAATTAAATCTTATTAACCTGTTCAACCTGGTGGACGCTCACATTTCTAACAAAGACAGTAAACAACCAACACTGATTTTACCTAGGAAATAACACTTTCACAGGGATTTTGTTTTTGATCTTTGTTGTTGTTCACAGCGCATTTCTTACACGGGTATAACGCTCATTATAAACTAAGTACAGAATCAGACGTTTATTTATAATATTAAATCTACATTTGTTTGCTTTAGTCGTTTTTAAATCGAGGTTAAGGCGTTGAGCGCGCTCCGTGCGTCTGACGTCAAGGAAGTCCTCACGCTTCAAGATAGTTACCCTCCCACTTACGGTTACACAGTTTCAACCTCTTTCCTCAAGAGTAGAAGGCTGAAATATGACGTGTATTATAAAACAGAATCCTGTTTTACAAATAAATGAAAATCAATTTAGGAATATGTCTACTTTTATTTTTGAGGAAAATTTAACATATTCGTAATGAAGAGCAGAGTCTAGACGAAGAAGGAAGTACATAGGAGGGGCTTCTCTTGTGTTGCATCGATCTTTTCACTGCTATCTTTTCTCTCGGCTCCCGTTTTGTGTGTTGGGGGGATGGGGCCGTGCCGAGGATGAGAGAGTCTAAATATTTACCACTTGGCTAACTAAATATCTTTATATCCGACCTGGACTTCCCTTATTTTAGTAGATATACCTACTTTTCGATCACGTATGAGTTTAGGTCTAATTGAATAAATATAAAGTGGAGTAGCCATACGTCCACGGCACACGTTAAAAAGTCGACAAAATGTATTCCTCTGCTGGAGGTAAGTGGTGCGGCTAATGTTAGCATCAGCTAAAGGATGCGGCTAGCAAAAATGACTAGACTGTTGCAGCATTTTGCCATCAGTACGTTGGGTTGTTGTTGTCTATTAGATACACATACGCTCCATTGCGTTATTTCTTCGGGATGTATTGTTAAACTCAACAAATCCCTTCATTAGAGAACATGTTGTCCCAGTCTTAAGTGGAGGCATTAGTAGTAGAGGCAAGCTTAGCTAGCGTGCAACAAAAACAAGCTGCTGTTAGCTAACTTAGCTTCAGCGGTCCCTCATTTTCCGAAGTTGTTAGCATTAGTTAGCTCCTCCAAGTAGCTGCATGAAGTGTGGCTCCAAAATGCACTTATAGTCGAACACATTTATTAATTCAAACCCAGACATACGTGTTTTATTTCCACTCTGCATTACTGTTTAACACAGCTACAGTAGTATTTAGCGGCCGACCATGCTATCTAATCTTATCACCAGTCTTAGCCTTGGCTAGCCGACACTAATTCACTTTTTCATCTAAGCAAGTTTAACTAATGTATTCAACGTTGAGTTTGGCTGAAAAACAAAGGTCTGGGCGCAATTTTTCGTGTATAATGTCATCTAATTTAAGTGTGGATGATAATGAAAAAAGTTTTAATTTGAAATATGATTAGTGTAACTCAACAGTTGTCCAATCGTGTTTTAACTAGCTTATGTATTCATTTGCTAAAACATGCAGTCATTGGCTTTGTGTTAAGATTAACAAAATTTATCATTGTTTATGGTCTCATGTCACATATGTTAATCGTTATTATTTTGTACTGCACTCTACAACTCTTCTTTGTCATTTGTTTTGCTCTAAAATATGTACTGAGATTATGCACAGGCTATTTCCAGTGGAATGGGAGGCTTCAGAGTAAGATTGGCAGCTTGCTGAATTCCCACTGTGACCATATTGATAAGAGCTTTCAAATGTCGCCCCTTATTGTGGAGGGTGGCGCTTTGGAACAGATAAAGAGGGCAAAACCTGCTAGAACTAAGTAGATTCAAGGGTATATTTTACTTTGCGCGATTATTATTCATGTAAATTTTGTTATGCCCTAAGTTTAGAGTTATGACATTTAGTAAAATGCCACTAATGCACTTACTTGTCACTGTATTTAAGTACTGCCTGTGTTGGACAGAGAGGATTTCTGAGCATTCATAACATGTAATTTCCATCCTCTGTAGCTTCTGAGATGCTTGAGGGACCCCGGTCCTCTGGGTCAGTAAGCTCTGGTAAGCTTTCTCCATATTTGGCCTTACAGCCTAAAAGTGCTCCTGCGTTGGTCTCATGAAAAAAGATACATTTTGCTATTTCACATCCTCCAAGCATCACAGTATGTTCTCATTGTAAATATAATTTAACCTTCTAACTGAATAAGGAAATTATTCAGAAAATAGGGCACAGGTTATTTGGTGCTATAGGCACAAATCGACAAAGACCACAATGTCACCGGGGACAGTCAATTCCCTTTAAAATATCCCTCATTTCAACCTCTGAATAGCAGTGCACTTTTCTGCACCAAAGGCCATTCACTGTTCCCTGCCATATATTACTAGGTTTTATGGGTGTAATTCTGTTTGAATGAACAGAGCTGTAGCACAAAGATAACACACCGAGAGGAATGGAGTGTGTGTTCTGACTCAGTCCCGCTGATATCAGAAGTTGCAGATATGGAGGGTTTTGGTTGGACGTGTTACCAAAAGATGAAAGTACATAAAAAACAGAAGTAACACCTTAAAAATTCTTTTCTTAATAAAAGAAGAAACATTCTGAAGAGCTGGAAATGTCACAGTAATCACAAAGCTTATCAGTAGCAGACAGTTTTTACAAGCTTGTTTGATGCCAGCCATAAAACATATGTTCAGCACACACTACAGGATGTCATGGTTGCTGTATCTAACCAGCTGTAGGCAACCAAAATAATCGCTGAGCTGTCTGCTGGTTAGATGATGAAGAATCAATCAGTGAAACTGAACGCAGTATTTATAACAGGAATATATGGCAGACTTTTGGAAATGGTGAATAAAGATTAACAGTTATTTATGTAGTGTAGTTGTCCATTGGTTTGCAGAGTCATTTGGATCTTTCCCTTTCATATAACCTCTGTCTTTTTAGTGCATAGCAAAGATGATAACATAAGCTGTTTTAATAGTTATTTCAATCAGATTAACAATAAACACCCAGCAGTTCTCACATTAAGGTTAGGTTGCTAATTGGTCTACCATTAAACATGAACACCATACATATACTTGCATTTTTTTTTTATATATAGCCATTCCACTGAAGGTAATATCAATTACATACCTTTTCTCCTCTAATTCAGAGTTCAGATACATTAATTGGGCTTTATTTTTTGTCTAGTGCTTGTATTATTTTATACCAATTCATGCATGTTTTAACTTTGTTTTACACGATTCCTCTATTTCAGATCCCCCATCTTCCCCTGTGCCAGAATATGTGTTCAAGCCACCATCCCGGCCAGATTTTGGCACCATGGGTAGAACAATCAAGCTTCAGGCCAACTTCTTTGAGATGGAAATCCCCAAACTGGAGGTCTATCATTATGACATTGACATCAAGCCTGAAAAATGTCCTAGGAGGGTCAACCGGTATGCACACCATTTCCAACCTTGTTTTAAATCACACTGGCTGAGAAGTGTGTTTTTATACTATTGAAACTTTGGTTATTTTTGGGTTTCTCATTTTAATTCACAGTGAAATTGTGGAGCACATGGTCCAGCACTTTAAAACACAGATCTTTGGTGATCGAAAGCCAGTGTATGACGGGAGGAAGAATCTCTACACTGCCATGCCCTTACCTATAGGCAGAGACAAAGTATGTACTCTCTGTAACAAAGAAGCAATAAAATGTTCACTTTAACTCTTTCCCCCTTGGACACCTATTAGGAACAACCCATATATATGTTACTAGTTCTAACATTTTGTTTTTCCCGGTGTGTTGTTTCTTTTTCCAGTGCCTATGATCATCACTACTTAGGCAAACTTCAGGAAAAAACAGTGAAAATATATTTGTATCATAATTTATAATTGTTTAAATTAAGAAAAGTTAAAAAAAAAAAAAGATAAATTAAAAAAAAAACCTGTTAAAATTAAATCAAATTTAAAAATAAAATATAAAACCAAAAATAATGCAAGTATTCTGAATATAATATAAATAAACTTTTAAAATAATAAGGTAATTTAAAAAGAAAGAAAAAACAAAGAAAGACTTTTTCTTTAATTCTGTTGGTTGGCCTAGTATGGGTTGTGGTCACCTCCACCAATCACAGCCTGTTACATTTGAAAAACTGTTCTAATGGTCGTTAAATCACGTCTTTAGTGATATAACAGAGGTGTCATTAAGTGAACGGGTGGTCGTTAAATGTCGTCTTTATGGGGGAAAGAGTGAAATGAAATACTATCAGCCTGCAGGAAAATCTCCCAGCATTACACCTGATAAGTTCTCTCCCTGTCTGTCCTCCGTACAGGTGGAGCTGGAGGTGACCATTCCTGGTGAAGGCAAGGATCGCAGCTTCAAAGTATCAATCAAGTGGGTGTCCTGCGTCAGTCTGCAGGCTCTGCATGAAGCACTATCAGGAAGGCTGCCCAGTGTCCCCTTTGAGACCATCCAGGCCTTGGATGTTGTCATGAGACATTTGCCCTCTATGAGGTGGGTTTATATTACTCTGTACCACATGTTCATGTTTGAGTTTGTTATTGTATGTTAACACACAGGAAGTATTGGATTAATAATTTATTGAGGGAATGTACAAAATTGCCAAGGCCATACTTGCTGAGTTCTTGAATACACTCCACCGTAGCGTTTCCGTCTAAACAGCCCAACACGCAAAACTCTGCTCAGATCTGCTCACGTCACGTACACGTTGACAGCACATACATGTGCCAGTACAAGGAAATAAACAAACATGTCGGATTGTTTCCATGCGTCGGACCTTCAACCTGCTCTAGCAGCTCTAATAAACAACTTTCGAACAAATGCACAGAATCTGTACGGATAGTTTTACTGAACAGAGACGGATCTGTCAAATTTTGGATACACGGATTCGTCGGAGGCGAGCCAGACAGCACCACCTAACCGCTTGGCATACATACTCAGTCAAATTCCACTCACTTCTGCGTCACCGAATGCACGCAGATTTCCTCCCAAAAATGCCTGTCTAAATGCATAATAATAAGTGAAGACGCAATGCGACTTTTGTGTCTTCTGTTCAGTCAGTCATCGTATAAACGTGGCCTTACACAGCTTTTCTGCTCCGGGAATATTTTGTCTTTATTCCGAAGTGACGTCTGTGTAAACAAAATGGTGGATCATTTGTTTGGCCCCACCTCCATCACGGCTCTGTAACGCCTATGGAGGTAGTATCAGAGCCCTGATAAAGGTGGAATCATAATTCCAGAATGCAATGTAAAAGGATTTCTCATTCCTTAACCAAGGTGTGACATTTTGATGCCATACGTACGACCACTGTGCTGGGGGGATTTAAAAATGAGCATGGGCCATGTACAGTAAACAAACATCAGTGCAACCAGAAAGAGATTGATCTGGAGAGATGCCTAGATCCATGAGCGGTTGCTTCGGGCTAACATGCTTCCATGCCAACATTTGCAAAACGGTGAAGGACTCTGGAGAGGTTAGCAACGCTGCTATGCTCTGGGTGTTTCTGACACACAAGTTATACGTCACACTGTACTCTGTGCTGCGTCACCGACCATTTGATTCTGGAATGCAGATGTGTAAAAGTCCAGCCTGTCTCACCTCTGTTACTCCTCTGCCTTTGCAGTGAAAATAGGTTAATAGTGGAAAAAAAGTGGGATCACCATCTCACCCTTTTATCCAGGGTCTCTGTGTAAAAAGTGGCTGTTATCTTCTTTTTGACTTGCTCTGCATAGCTTCTATTGTTCATGACATAATAGTTGTTTTTTTTTTTTCCTCTTCCAGGTATACTCCAGTGGGCCGCTCTTTCTTCACTCCCTCAGAGGGATGTTCAAACCCACTCGGTGGTGGCAGAGAAGTGTGGTTTGGTTTCCACCAGTCTGTCAGACCTTCCCTTTGGAAAATGATGCTCAACATTGATGGTATTTTTTATTGTAACGAGCTGCAAGTGTGCAAGTTATACAATGCAAAGTTATTCCTTTGAATCTCACATCATCGTGTCTGTTTCCTTGGCAGTTTCGGCCACTGCGTTCTATAAAGCCCAGCCTGTTATTGAATTCATGTGTGAGGTCCTGGATTTCAAAAGCATTGAAGAACAACAGAAGCCTTTAACAGATTCTCAGCGAGTGAAATTTACTAAAGAAATCAAAGGTGAACAAAACTCATGAACACCATGTGGTATTGGGTATTTAGTTTTAATCTTAAGTTTGACTAGTAAAAATATATTTGTTGCATATTTGGGAATCGTGATGAAGTTATATAAATGGTATCTTCGGTTTTCAAATGAATAATTGATTGTTTTGTTTTTTTTTAATCCAGGCTTGAAGGTAGAGATAACTCACTGTGGGCAGATGAAGAGGAAGTACAGAGTATGCAACGTGACCCGACGACCAGCCAGCCACCAAACGTAAGAATTCTACTGTGTTGTTTGATGTTTTTTTTTGTTTGGTGTTAAAATTAATGTCTAAAATGTGTATAAATATATAGCAACATGATTGTATAATAGGGCTGCAACTAACAATGATTTAAATAATTGATTAATCTGGAGATTATTTTAAGAGTTAATCAATTCATTGGATAAACACAAAAGTCTCAATTTGCAGACAAGTCACTAACGACTGCATACCCACAATGGCTTCGAGTATAGTTGGCAGCACTAGCCCGCCACCTAAACTTATTATGTCTACAGACTAGCAAGCTATAGTCTCCAACCAGCTCTGGCTATAGTCTATCAAATTAGCACTGTAGGTATTAGTTCAGTTATTGATACGTAATGTTTGTCTGGTGGCCTGATGAACAGAGATGTAATAATTACGGCAGTATTGTCTGATAACTAGCTAGCAGGCTAAAGTAATTGCATAATATGGTAGGCTATCTTAAGCTAGGCTAGCGTTATGTTCTTGGTGGCCACAGCAGCCTCATTTGCCCGAAACGTACTGCATTGTGGGATTTCGGCCATTTGTTTCCTCCACATTCAAGTTATGTTACATAAACGGCATGCTACGTTTGGGCCAGATGGGTGGCTCGATAGGACACTGGCATCCGAAGCCTCAGCCATGCTGCTCTGCATTTTCCTGTTACACTACACAGTGGGCATGCCTTAATACTAACATATTCATGTTACTATTTATAAAAAATAAATAAATAAATAAATAAATCCCTTAATGTTTTGGCACCTCAGTCCATCTCTGACCTCTTAGACTGGTCTACTGACCTGACCTCTGACCTCTTAGACTGGTCTCCTGACCTGACCTGACCTGATCTGACCTCTGACCTCTTAGACTGGTTCAAGACTCAACGAATCGACTGCCGATTTTATTGCTAACTTTTTTTAGCACTAGTTTATAATATAATTTAGAGATGGACTTACTCTATTTATCTGACAGAAAGTGACTTAATAATGGTGACAAACTGATCTGAATGCAGCAGAAAATTAACAAACATACCATGATTCTTTATTTTCTCTGTCAGGTTTCCCCTGCAGCAAGAGAATGGCCAAACTATTGAATGCACAGTAGCACAGTACTTTAAAGACAAGTACAAGCTCATCTTGCGATACCCCCATCTTCCATGTCTACAAGTGGGGCAGGAACAGAAGCACACCTACCTGCCTCTAGAGGTACACCCACAAACCTTTTTGACTAACTGCTTTTATCATGAAACCCTCTGTTTTAGTTGTCGATTTTCTTAACATCCCCTTTTTATTGTTTTGTCTTCAGGTGTGTAACATAGTGGCAGGACAGCGCTGTATCAAAAAGTTGACAGACAATCAGACCTCCACTATGATTCGTGCCACGGCCCGATCAGCTCCAGACCGTCAAGATGAGATTAGTAAATTGGTAAGTAGCTGTGAGATAAAGTTAGCTGTCCCTGTAAGTCTTTAAAATCTGTTGTCAAAGTCAATGTTTCTGGAAAAGCAGACAGTGTAAGCAGTATTAAGTACAAACTGTAGTATGGGGTGAGTCGTCGGTAACACTTTGAATTCAGAAACTCATGCACCAGTGGCAAAAGCATATCCAAATAAAAATGCCTGGCGTAACACAATGGTTTTGGCTCACTCCCAACACATGACTCCCGGTTACAGACCCTTGAAACATGCACACATGCCAGCTGCTCATGCCAACAAATATTCTTCCCACCCAGTTGGTGTTGTGCCAGAATGTCACTGTCACCTAATACAAGCAAAGGAAAACAACCTTAAACAGCAGTACATGTAGAATGAAGCAAGCAGCATCAAACTGGTTTTGTGTTCTATTTTTAGACATGTTCGTTGTACTGTTTAGGCGAGATAAAAGAGAGTGCATTTTTTTGTTTTTCAGAAGAAAAAGCGAGAAATTCTGCTTACACCGAATTGTAATAATAATGAATTTATATTGTGATCTTTTACAAAAGAACTGCATCTGTTCTCACACTGGAACCACTTCCCATCTCACTTCATTATTTCTCGAATGGAGATTTTGAGATACATTAAGAGTGGGAAGTATTGTGAGAATCTATTGTAGTATAAGTCATTTTACATCACACAGTAGATACAGATATTGATACAGAAATGATTCTGTGTGGTTTAAAATAACTATTTCCTTATGTTTGTTTTTTTTTTTTTTTTTTAAATTTGGAACCTGCAGTTTACTTTCAGAATTACTTAGTTTTGTTGCCTTTATATTTGTTTGTGTTGCCTTTACAAAAATTGCCTGTAATGGAGGAAAAAACAGAACACAAAGCAACTAAATGATCAAAAATGTTGAGGTAAAGAGTATAATACAATAAACAACTATATAACTATCCGTACAGTCGTGGAAAAAATGATTAGACCGCCATATTTTTTTTTTCAATTTTTTGTCCATTTTAATGCCTGGTACAAATAAAGGTGCATTTGTTTGGACAAATACAAGAACAAAAATTGCTCATAAGAGTTTAATTTCACAGCTAATATCTATCCTTTTTCCTTGGTTTTCATGATAACCAAAATCACATAAGTTCTTACATCAATAGCTATGGCATTGTACTGAAAAAAAACAGTGCTTTTATTCATTCCACATTTTCTTTTCTGTATATTTTAGTCACATGATACACACAGGAGTTAATACTTGATTGCATAAGCATCGTTTTTGATGACTCTTGACTGTCTAATAATTTTTCCGTGACTATAGAATATGAAACGGTACATATTTTGTATCATTGCTCAAAGTATACCATCAGACTGCACTCGTCATATTACTCATTAGTTCTATTAATTGTTTTTATTGTTTTTCAGATGAGAAGTGCCAACTTCAACACTGACCCTTACGTTCGTGAATTTGGAGTGATGGTGAGAGATGAGATGACAGAGGTGAACGGACGCGTCCTGCAGGCCCCTTCTATTCTTTATGGAGGCAGGGTATGTTGATCCCTAGTTTGAATGAATTGCTCCGCACATAAAGCTCTTTTCCTCGTGACCCTTCTATCATATTTATCAGATCATCACACAGACATTAACCAGTGAGTAACAAGGCTGCTTTCATAATTTGCAGAACAAAGCAATAGCCACACCAATTCAGGGAGTGTGGGACATGAGGAACAAGCAGTTCCATACTGGCATTGAGATCAAAGTGTGGGCCATCGCCTGCTTTGCACCACAGAGGCAGTGCACTGAACTCCTGCTCAAGTAAGTTGCACAGCAAATTCCATTTTAGTTTTATGACTGGGCATATGGGCCTGTTGTTGGGTCAGTTGTCAGTAAGAAGCTGGACATAATAAGACTATCACGGAAAAAACTATTAGACCACCCTATGTTTTCATCAATTTTTTGTTCATTTTAATGCCTGGTACAACTAAAGGTATTTTTTTTTTTTTGGACAGATATAATGATAATAACAAGAATAGCTGATAAGAGTTTAATTTTAAAGCTGATATCTATCCATTTTCCATAGTTTTCATGATAGTAACTAAAATCACAAGTTCATCAATATCTATGGCATTGTACTGACAAAAACAATGGTTTTAGACATTCCATGTTTTCTGTCTGTTTTAGTCACATGATACACACAGGAGTTAGTACTTGATTGTATAACCATTGTTTTTGATGACTTTTGATAGTCGGTCTAATAATTTTTTCTGCAACTGTATAATAACCTATCCTATAATACCCTAAGAATAATAAGAACCTGTCATTGATGTTTTTACTTGATGTTTATCTTTTTTATCACATCCATTCTCTGATTCAAATGTCACAAACCTGGTGTAACCTGAGTTCAACGTGTAACCTCAAGTAATCCTGTGACAAGTAAATAAACAAGCTGTTCGTGTATTTCAGAGCGTTCACTGACCAGCTGAGGAAAATCTCCCGAGATGCAGGGATGCCCATCCAGGGTCAGCCCTGCTTTTGTAAATATGCCCAGGGTGCGGACAGTGTGGAACCCATGTTCAGACACCTGAAATACACCTACCAAGGCCTCCAGCTGGTGGTCGTCATCCTACCAGGAAAGACGCCTGTGTATGGTACGACATGTACTCAGTTTGATCATTTACTTTCTGTTTTCACCTTGTCGCCAGCAGGCAGCGTCCATCCCTACATACACAGCAACTGAAAAAATGTTTTAGAAAATACAGTTACAATGCATTAATAGGCTGACTGAAACTCCTCATGGCTGCTCTCAACAGTTCTAATAACAAAGATTTTCCCATAATATCTTTTTATCTCAGCTGAGGTGAAACGCGTTGGGGACACGGTGCTCGGCATGGCCACACAGTGTGTACAAGTGAAGAATGTTCAAAAAACAACGCCTCAGACCCTCTCCAACCTCTGTCTGAAGATCAATGTCAAGCTGGGTGGAGTCAATAACATCCTACTTCCACAGGGCAGGTGTGTGGAATGAGACCCCGAACATACCTTAATATGTAAAGATTCAAAGAGCATAAAATGTTTAATGTTCCTGTGCTGAACCCCTTTCATGTGTTTTCTTTGTTTTGTCCCAGACCGTTGGTGTTCCAGCAGCCAGTTATCTTTCTTGGAGCAGATGTGACTCATCCCCCTGCAGGTGATGGAAAGAAACCTTCCATTGCTGCAGTAAGTAATATTACACCACACAGCAAAGATGCAGCATAAGATGAAAGACAGCACTTCAAGTACCTGAGTCACAGAAAACAACTCTTGCTTGTACATTGGATTTAGAACGGTCTGATAAATGTGGTTCCACACTAGAAAATAAATAGATGTGTTTAGATCTCATGTGTGATTTATGGCCAGTTTGTGTGGGATGAGACTTAATCCAGGTGAGAGTCTGTAATGGCCAAGACTTGGAAGCATCACCGGCTGTAACTTTAATCTAACATTAACAGTAGCCAGCACAAGACCCATTAAAGACCAACAAAACTTTGTCCTCTCCCATTGGAAAATGCAAATAGCCATGATGATTCTGTCTCATTAACCTCAAGCACAGTTCTTTTTCCTTCCTTATTTTGTGTAAGGGGTTAAACATGGCACATTTGATAAACTGATGATGATGGTCCTATATCTGGACTCTGGTGTATGTTGTCATATGGTTGAAATACTATATCTGTTACATCTGTAGTATCACTTTTTTGTAACATATATATATATACTGCAACAGATAAGTCGGACTGCCCATATCCGGCGCAAAGTAGTGCACAGGAGAAGTTACAGATATTATTTGTCTCATCCCATAACTGTCTATGTCATATTTTTGGCCAAATTGGGATATCTGAATAAAATGTAGCAGCAGTGGTAGGAGAGTAAAGTTACTCAGATATCCCAATTTGGCCAAAAATAGGACTTAGACAGTTATGTTGTGAGACTAAGGAAATGTACCTTTACTCTACTAAGCACATTTTGTGTAAATGTATAAAGGCACATTAAAATTGTCAATATTCAAAGTAGCCTGGCTAACCATTCGTCTTTCTTAATAAAAAATGTGTCTGGAATCACGGGGGCTTGAATCTAAATATGAAGGCGGGACTAACAGGTGCCGAGTAAATCATTTGCAGATAAGACTGACATGACGAAATTTAAGAATACAGGATGTAATCTTGAATTCAGTCTTTATTTTTGAATCAAAGATATTCGCGGACTTCGAACTGACTTGTGGTAAAAAAGAAATCAGTGTGTTTGATTCATCGTGAAACATGTGCCCCCTAGACTTGTGATTGGTCTGGTATAAAATAGATCAGGTTTCACATTTACCTGCCCAATTCCTGACTGTTTGCTCAGTATCGAATATACTGGCCAGGCTACATTCATTGTGGAAGGTGTCAACATTTATGTGTAAATAGTGTCATGGAACATCTTGGATTCAGGTCCTGGTTGTGATGGTGTGTATTTTGTCCCTGTTATGTCTTCCTCCGAATGTTGCTAAAGGATTTTTTTGTTTTTAATTTTTTTAAATTTTTTTGCTTTTTCTACTTAGGTTGTTGGCAGCATGGATGCTCATCCCAGCCGTTACTGTGCCACAGTCAGAGTACAGCAGCACCGCCAGGACATCATCCAGGACCTGGCCACCATGGTCCGAGAGCTGCTCATCCAGTTCTACAAATCCACTCGCTTCAAGCCCACTAGAATCATCTACTACCGTGACGGTATCTCTGAGGGCCAATTCAACCAGGTAAGAATGATGCACTCAGCAGAGCTTAGTGTTGATGAGAACTGTTTGAGCTGACTCGTTTTAATTGATTTTTTTTTTTTTTTTCCTGAATATGAGCAGGTTCTTCAGCATGAGCTGCTGGCGATCCGTGAGGCTTGTATTAAACTGGAGAAGGACTACCAGCCTGGTATCACTTTTGTGGTTGTGCAGAAAAGACACCACACAAGACTGTTTTGTATGGACAGAAATGAAAGGGTCAGTATTGATTCACTGGGATGGAGGGGATTTTTTTTTTTACTGTTAGTAGAAAATTTCTTATTGTTGGATAATTTTCAAGGATCAGAGTTTCTCGGGAGTAATTTTTCATGTAATGTATATAGCTTTATAATGTAAACAGCTAAATTAGTCATTCTGAATTGTAACTGTATATCTCTAAAGGCATCACCAGAATTTTTGTCTATTTTTCTGCAGGTTGGAAAGAGTGGCAACATTCCTGCAGGCACCACAGTGGACACCAAGATCACTCACCCATCAGAATTTGACTTCTACCTTTGCAGTCACGCTGGCATACAGGTAAAGACATACTCTCGTCTGCGTTGACCTAATAGCAAAAGCAGTTGTTGTGCTTGTCGTTGGTGTTCTGTACAGCTTCAGTGGCCTCATCAATCTTTCCAGGTCATAAAAGCAGCTTAATGTGGCGTGCAGAGGAACTTGGCCGTCAGCGACGCTCATCATTCATTGTGTCTCTGTGCAGGGTACCAGCAGACCGTCTCACTACCATGTGCTCTGGGACGACAACCACTTCTCGTCAGATGAACTGCAGGTCCTCACCTATCAGCTTTGCCATACCTATGTGCGCTGCACGCGGTCAGTGTCCATCCCAGCACCAGCCTACTACGCCCATCTGGTGGCTTTCCGTGCTCGCTATCACTTGGTGGACAAAGAGCATGACAGGTGAGGACTCTTTTTGTGTATATGTAAGGAGCTAGGATCTTTTTTTTTAAATACTCAGGGTTCCTACGCAAGTATGGAAAAACATGGAATTTGATTTTATAAATTTCAAGGTTTGGAAAAGTATGAAAAATGGAAACAAATGTTGGGAAAAATATTCATATTTCCAAGAAAGTTACCGTTAAATTTTCTAAAATTATGAATATCTAAAAAATAAATAAATAAATAAATGGATCCGTTTTTTTTTTTTTTTAAGGCACTTGTTAGCGTAGCTATAATGTTTGTGTAAGAGCACGTACAGTAGGTTACGCGTCCCAGAAACATTTTTATAGATTGACAAGTTGAATGCCCCGTCCTCTGCTCTTATCCTCCTCTGAGTTCTTCACAGAGAGAACCTGTCGGCTTTCGCTTGGTCGACATGTTTTTGTGTTGTTGCTACAGTTATGCTTCCCACAATGCACGCCGTCACAAATTTTCCAAAATGCCTGAGTTTACCCACCAGTTATGTTTGTAAACACTAACTTGTTTATGGTGGAGTTCTCTTCAAAATTGTTCACCGTGAGGGAAGAGATTCAGGAGTGTAATCATGGAAAGGTTTACAGATTTGTGATGCTTAGGCCGTGACTCGGGTTTTACAGATTTGATGAAAAACTGGTGACGAACATCATCCACAGCTTTAAATATGTTGGACGTGCTGTTTACATTTAATTATATTTGTGCGTGCAGGTTTCAAAAGTCATTCTTTTAATGTATTATTTGTTCTACTTCAGTCATTTATTAAACAGCATTTACAAGGGTTTTTTTATGTTGTAAAATATCAGTAGTAATAGTATCAATAGTGAGACAAAGCCTTTTCTAGTTCTTTATTTTAATTTAGAATTTGTTTAATTTATGATTTTTTTTTTCATGTATTTTTGTATTATTTGACTTAATTTATAGTTACTCGCTAAACGGTATTTAAAAGTTTATTTGATGTTGAAAAATGCCAGTGAGGCCAAGTCTTGTAACATCCCTTGTATAACTCCAGGGGTTTAAGAGATGAAAACACTTAAGTAGTTCAACTATTTATGTTAAACTTAAAATACAAAAGGCATGCACTGAATTAATCTGGGTTTGGACTTTATTTATTTGTATGAGCTACATTGCCTAGCTATAATAAAATACTGATTTGGTGACATAATGGCATACATGTTCAGAATAATGAAAACAAACTAATCCATAATTGATTTACATGGGACATGTTTATTTACTCAAATGTCACAAGTTATTTAAAAAATTTTTACCAAGACGTCTGGAAAAATTATGGAATTTTTCACTTTCAAACATGTAGGAATGCTGAGTACTGGGCTATTTAAAATGACCAAAACAACACGCACATGTTTGTCATTCCTTTCATTCTGCCATTTCAGCGCCGAAGGCAGTCACACATCAGGCCAGAGTAACGGCCGGGACCACCAGGCTTTGGCGAAGGCTGTTCAGATCCACCAAGACACCCTGCGCACCATGTACTTTGCCTGAGAGCACCGAGCCCCAGGTCGACGTGGGTGAGACCCTACTGATGGAGCACACTACCCCTCGCTGTCTCACCGTCACTGTAGATAGCACCACAGTGGTTTCACATCCCGATCTCCTTAACAGACCTGTCAGTTACCAGTTTGTCTCCAGTTGTATTTCAGTCGACATGTGCAAGCCCCTGACCCACAAATACTAAACCAGCTATTAGAGTGTATGATGCAAAAGAACTATTCTTCGTAAGGACAGAGCTGGAAAAGGGTTCACTTTTCATGTTGTGCATTAGTATATATTTGTATTCTTGTAGGGAAATATGTTGCAGAGTATGAGAGGAAAAGGATAAGTTTGTACACTGAGAGACAAAATCTACCATTTCAAAACTAGGGGGCAGTATCGTTACAGATAGGGTGGTTTATAACTTACTTCTCCTGTTGCTATTATGTTTATTAAGGTCTCGGTGCTTTTCCAGGAGAAGGTGACTTAAAAAAAACGGGGGCAGGGGGGCTCGTTCACTGTTTATATGCCTAATGATTTGCTTCTCTGACAAACATTATTTATCAGCCAATCAAAGCAAAGTGCACTGACCAGAATGGGTACTTCAATCAGGACAAAAGTACTTAATATATTAAGGGTTGTGTGTGATTTGTTCACATAGGGCACTATGTGATGAAAAGTGCCATTTGAGACCATCTTTCTGTTTTGTTTTTTTTTTTTGTTTCTGTGTAAAACTATGAACTGTTCGGCCCACATGCGCTGGGTTTTTCAGTATTTGTCCATGATCGACACTGATGACCATTTTTATGCCAAATCTGATGACAACTCAGTCAAACATTCACATCAGATTTGTTCAACCCTCGAACACTTAGTTGATTATAGACGAGGGCTCGTTTTGTTTAAGAGAACAATCCTCTCCTCCTCAGCCTCTTCTTAGTCTGAACTGATCAAGTTGCACCGGAAAACCCCCGACTCCTATCCAGAGAAGTAGTGTATTGGGACTGGATCCCAACAAGGACACCTTTCTAATGTACTCTGAGCCGTGTTGATAAAAAAGAAACATGATGTAGAACGCAACACAGGGGAGCACAATGAAATCATGTTTGTTCTTTTTGTGTTTTTTATAGTCGATTTCAATCATTTTTTTTCTAATGAATATGCATGTAGCGGACTCCTGTTTTAGACATCTAGGCATTTGTGATAATTGTTTCTTTCTTCCTTTTTACTCATTAACCTTTCTTCTATTTTTTTATGTATATAGCAGCAGGATAGTTTTTCTGCAGTGTCTTTTGTCGGAGTGGATATTTTTGTGGCGTCTCCATATCCAGGCATTCGGTACTTTGGAGTGAGAGCAGCTGCAACATTTAAGAACCCCCCCTCCCCCCAAATCCCTAATAAATAAAAAAAAAAAACCTCTTTAAATATAGTGTTCGCTCCCAGAAGCAGGAGGAGAAAAGCGTCGCACAAAAGCTTGGGTTTTATGCAAATGACTTTTTGTGAGTCTTTATACTATGTAGTAACGTTGGTAATAAGGTATATTTTGAATAAGCTTTCAGTGGAGGCTGCTGAAATTATTACAGAGAATTTTTTTAATACGACTGGCCCACATGTAGTCTAAATCAACACTGTCTATTTGTATACGGATTTTAAATGCAAATATCCTCTTGCCTTGTGAAGACTGACCAAGTCTTACCAATAATTTTCGACATTTCCTAACTTCCCACCTAAGTTTTACTACCAAGTTAAAGCAGGCGAATGTCCATAGTCGTGATTGGAGGCAAGTAGTCTATTTTCTAACTATGCATCATTTGTAACAAAGAGATTTAGCAGTGAGGCGTCTCACATGAATTTGGGTCATTTATAGAGATTAGATAATCAGGGCTTCTGTTTTTTTGTTTGTTTGTTTTTTTTTTTTTTAGCTTGTCGCATTTAGTAGCGTTTCTTAGAGCTTCTCGGCGTCTTCATGCCTTTCTAACGGGATGAAGGATTTACGTGGTCATTTGTATCATTATCGATTTTATAGCCTGAAAATTGGGTGTGTCCTTTGTAACACACAGTCTTTCTTAGCCAAACAAGATTACAACCTTTTACATGATTTAATAATAATAATCAAAAGACATGGAAGCACAAAAAAAAGGACATCTTGATTCTAGGTGCTAGAAGTTTTCACTGTAAACCACCTTAAATCCTCACTGCACTGGTCCACACAGCTTTGTACTGGTTATGCTAAGACGCGTCATCGTTTCGAGGATCGTTTCGTCTCCCTTTTCCGACCGCCTCTGCGTTACCCTTTTTACTCGTCGTTACCCGTTTAAGCAACTAGAAATCCGACTGACTGTGTTTGTGGGGCATTCTGATGATTATGTACTTGATATTTACTGTTTATGATGTCAATATTGTTCTTACCGGTGCTGGTCAAACAAATTTGGATGCACTTTTGATAGCAGAAGGTTGGCGCGACTCGGACAGACGTGTTCCTCGGCGGGAAGCGGGAAAGGCTCGGCCATGTCGTTGTGACACTGGTGTAATTGTATGGAAATGGCCGTGGGTTCTACCTCTTGTTACCTGTTAAAGTGTAATGGTAACATCACACTGCTGGCCATTTCTGCATAATTACCCCTGCTATCTACCGAATTGGCATCGCTCGAGTCTTTTCGCGTCGGCAGTAGAGGTTTGAAACTCTTCGTATGCATGGCGCTGAACGTGCTTTTTTTTTTCCAGTTTGTGGGTTTTTTTTTTTGCTTTGTTTTGTTTTTTTGTTTTCTGGGCTTTTACAGCCAAGAGAGGATTTTTAATTTTTGAATTCATGTGAGGTTTTGATTTTTAAGCCTTGAGCTGTATGACCAAATTCTTGAAGCGTTTACGCGTATATGTACTCGCACGCAGCTTTCCCCTTTGTTTTTAGCGTTTGGTTTCATTTCATTTTATTCTATGCACCAATGAAACGACACCATGTTCCCACCTGAGCAGTTTAGCAACACATGCAGAGAGGACATCACATTTAACTCTTACATTCACTGTTAGTTTACAGGTTAAAAAAAATAAAAATAAAACAGTAAAATAGCCCCTCCTTTGCTATAAAACTCTACCTTTTACACATTTAATGTTTCAGGTTCAAAACAAATGAGGCTTAGTTAAGTTTTGTTGGCTTTCTTCTGGGAGATATGAATATTTTCTTCGCTGTGTGAATGCAGGCTTTTTTTTTTTTTTTTGGTCAATATTGCCACAAAGGTCCGCATTTTTCAATCCTCTGAATGTTAAGTCCTCAGATGTCTCTCACAGGGGGACGTTTTGGCATTTAGTATTTAATTCGAGGATGCCTGTTATGTATTGTGCAGGAGGGTGGAAGGTGAAGTGAAAATAGAATGCTTTTTTTTTTTTTGCCCACAGTATCATGTGTGTCCTAAAAAGGAAACGGCTTAAAGGTCCAGTGTGTAATATTTTGGGGGGATTTAGGAGGATATAATTGGAGGAAGTGAGAATGGTGTTTTCGTTACCTTGGAGGGAGCATTTCGTGTGCAGTAGCTCAGAATGGACTTCCTCTTCTTTTTTTTCCCTGTTAATAGCGAGTGGCATCCAGCCTTAAGGTGCATTATCATCACCGATTTGAGTTTTACTTCCTTAACCGGAAAGCTCAGAATGTTTACGTGTTTTTTCGCAGCCACTGTAGGTAATCAAAGAGCAATTTGTTGGGTTGTAATGTGCAACTTTGCCACTAGATGTCACTAAATATGGCACACTGAACCTTTAAGCGACGGCTTTGTACTTGTTACTGCTTATTTGTGTTTTACATGACCTATACCAGCACCTTAGAATAACAGATCAGAATGGCATTTACTTATCCTGTAAAAACCAGACACAAACCTTTGACGATGACATTTTTGCACTAAAATAAGAATGGATTTTTGTAGCTGTCGCAGCATTTAAGAAAAAGCAAATCGGCGGTCTTTTTCGGGTTGGCACGGGTGGCATTTGAAGACAAAAGATGCAGAGCAGGGTTGTGTTTTGCTTGAGATCAGTGTGTATTCCGCCACGCCAGCTGATCAGGAGGGATTCCACCCAGCCATCCTGCACGCTGAGGTTAAAACAAAATCCTAATGCCTTTTTTTAAATGTTACAGAAAGAGTGGCATTTAGCGTTTGAGTGGGTGGGTAAGGAGAGTGGAGCGTTCATCGTACTAAAGTAAAGCCGATTTGTGTCGGACGTAACTACTTACATATCAAAACCTATTTGATTACAATGAGCCAAAAAAAAAAAAAAGAATGTGTATTGAACAAATGAATACACCAGCCGGGGTGGAAAGTGGCACCGCTTTTACAAGTTAAGGTGCTTAGAGAGGTGTCATAACATTTGAAGCACAGGCGATGGAAACGTCAAAACAGTCTTTTTCTTTCAGTAAATGAACTCGGCACGCTCACAGTTCGGCAGTTTTTGTATATTTCAGCTAGAGGAGGCCGGGTTGTTAAGTAAACGGCATATCATAAGCTAATTTAAGTGATCGGCAAACTTAACCTGGCTTTTTAACGGAGAAAAAGTCTGAATCCAAAATGAAGCAGGAGCTTTTGAATCAGTATCATGACCCCCTCTGTATAGTAAAGTCTTTTCTTTCTGCCTCTCTTCGTCTCTTGTAGAGAAACTATCGCTGACATAAATAAACCTCTTGTAGAGTAGAACCTATTTTCCTATTAACGATGAATGTACTTAGAGCCTGTGTGGTTTGTCATATATAGTAAAGGCTATCTATCCAGTACATTTATGCTTACCGTTGCTTCTCGTGTACAGCCTTTACCGTGTTCTTTATAAACGGCAACATTTTAGTTTGTTTTTATAATTATAGGCTTAAATAATGGCAGAAGGTTCATACGTTTTCATCTCTGGTAGTTGATCGATTTGACCATCACCCACATAACAGCCGATATCTGGGTCAATATATAATTGAGGGAGTTTTGATGTCAATGGGACATATCTTGCGTATTTTTTTATTAAAAACATTATTTTTGTTGTACATTATGATCATGTCTTTACAAATTCCATATGAGTTAATTATGGAAACAATCCCTTATTAATAAAACTGACTGGATATACTAAAATGTCAACGAAATAACCGTCCAAATTTAACAACCACCACATTCTAATTATCTAAACAATAATAAAATGAGCTTATTCAAAAAATATTTTGATTGTGTTCTTTTTATTAAGTTGAGAGAATCATGACAAATAAGTCTTTTGTGGCAATATATAAAATTTTATATGGAAAATAAATTGCATTTTTGTCCAAGAAGTCACTTCCAACTAAGTTACCCATTACAAAAAACACCTCTACAGGAAGTGAGTTAACTCCAAATCACATGACCTTCTCCACATGATGTCATTTCCTCCTCAAGAAAACACTGGACAGACTCCAACATGTGTTCTTTCTCCTTTTTGAGTTACTGAATATAAAGTATTGTGTGAGTTGTGTGTATTTGTCACACTCTTATGTCAACAGTGTTACTACAATATCTTATAAATAGCTTTTAATTTCTATTTTAATTAATTGTTTTTATGATATTTAGAAAAATCTTTCTGTAAAAAGGCCATGTGGTGTTATGGTTATGTTGATTTTTAGCACGAAATCAGCACAAATGTCCACTATGATCCCTGCAGTGGTGGGTAATCCCAGCTCCATAGAATAAAAGTCCCGTTGTATGTTGGTGCTACCTGTTCATTTGACTCAGGTGAATGGTTGGAACAAATACATGGCAGGACTTTGACTTCATGGAGCAGGGATTCTCCACCAACTGTTACCCTATAAAAGTAACTCAAAGGATCCTACAATTACATATTGACCCATCTATCATCTTCGAGATCCAGAGGACAGTTGAGGATGTTGGCTACTGTAGTTTGACACTGGTGCAGAGCGTCGTCATCCTGTTCCTTCTTGTCTTTTTTTTTTTTTCTCCTGCATAAGCTAACAACAGCTGTTTGTGTATTCGCTCTTTGACTTTAAGTTTTGATGTTTTAATCAAGTCTTTCGCAGAGTCGCCCTCTGGAATTTAGCTCAGAATCTCAAATTTATACCAGACTTTATGTTTTCTTCTTACTTTCCGTGATTGTATTCTTACACAGCTGTTTTTTGGTTGGTTTTCGTATAGATTTGCTTCACACTCCTAGCAGATTTTCCAGTCCGTAATCCTAGGTGAGCCCTTTTCTGCAGATCTTTTCTTTCATCATGTCCACCCAGTTGTGTAGTAGTGGTCTTTTACAGTGAAAATTTTGTTGAAACTATAAGAGAGAGTAATTTATAGCCCTTTATGTTGCAATGTAGAAGTCAAATATTTATCAAAGATGGACAGGAAACAAGGAACTTTTTCATACATGTGAATGCGTACCACATAGAGTCAGTGACTAGAAATTAATTATTAATGTCATATAATTTTCCGTAATGATAATTTCCCGTTAAAAAGATGCAGACTGCTTGTAGACCCGTCTTGATGGGGAAAAAAAAATTGAGGAAATGAGCTCAGAATGTTTGAATGGTCCTCGTATGTGACCCAGCAGCGCCTGGTGGACGTTAGGGTCAAGGAACCAAGAAGAGAACTGTTGCAGAGCTTCACCAAACCAAACCAAGTAACGCCATCCAGCTGATCTACATCCGCTCGCTTAGATGGATGCGTTTTTGTTTGTTTTTTTATACATTGAAAGCATTTCTAGTCTTCAGAATGACTTGGCTTTTTATTTACCAACTTGGAGAAAAACTACCTCAGAGCAGTGTCAGGTGCTAGCTAACAATAGCCCTAATTTATAATCGTAACAAAATCGACAAATTGTAGTGACCAAATCGACACAAGCCAATATCACGCGAGCACACTGTTCTTTCTTGAACCTTAATAAATGGAAAACCAAGTAATGATGTAGGACTGGTTGGTTGCTTTAGTTGGTTACATTTTCGGGGACCAAATCTTTTGTAATTGGTGGTCAGTTCTCATTGTTTCATGAGTTGTTGTTTTTTTTTTTTTTTTCTTAAATTATTTTTAGGTGACAAAAGCAACCCTGCACAACCTAGGAGTCCCATCTGTACTTGCGAAATGTGCCATCGAGGCTTCAGCGTAGACGTAGTGGGCTGTTTGTCGCTGTGGTGGAGTTCATATGTACAGCAATAACATTTGGTTGGTAATTATTTGTAACGCTCAAACTATTAGTCGAAACTAGGGATGCACCAATACTCAATCCGATACTGAGCGATTGGACTTTTACTCGTACTCGTAAATGTGCTCCGATAAAACTACACCGATTACCACTTTATGGCAGCGTTACATTCACAGTGCAGAAGGAGGAGGGATGTCAGCAGTGTGGAGATTAAACTAAATAAATGACGACGACTAAATTAACGCTAACTGCAAGTTACGTTAACCCTCCGGTATTTCGTCCAGAGAGTCCCTCAGTAGCCACCATGTGTACAAAAAAATACACACTTGTGGAATAATGTCAAAAACTTTTTCATACAGTTTTTAACTCTTTTATATTTTTTTCTAGTTCATCAACTTGAATTGTAAATAAAAATACCAAATAGTCAAATTTTTTTTAACCCTTTAAATGCCATGCTTGTAATGGAAACAAAGTATTTTTTTTTAATATACTACATAAAAATTGGATTGCATATTATTAGATTTTTGCAGCTTGGTATATAAAAGCAAGGAGCAATACGCTGCCATCTAGTGGGGGGGAAAAACACGCGATTTCTTCCTCGTCTAAATATGGTCAAAGTGATGTCACAGGCTAAAAAAGTGGTTAATAAATTAATTTAGAGCCTCACCTTTCAAATGAAGCCCAAATATTAGTAAAGGTGTGATTTATGCCTTAATGGCTTATGGATCAATAATAGTGGTTATAATGGAAGATGTAGTGCATTTTTCGCACACTTCAGAGACAGATAGTCTTGTAATTTTCTTTTGTTTAGAACGTGCAAATTTTAGTTGGTGGCAAGACATTTAAAAACCCTGCAAAAATGAACAACTTTTCAATTCTAACCTCATTTGAATTGTGAAAAATAATGGGAAGTTTTTTAACATGATGTGCAAAGTGTATGTAAAAAGCACACAGGATACAGGAGGGTTAAAGACACAGACGAATACGGACGGAGGGTTCTGTCCGTCCTCTGCGTACGTTTTAATACGTAATCCTGTCCGTTTTCCGGGAGCTAGTGGGAATGCGTACGCAGAGCCATATAAAGATATAAGACTATGTGCGTAGAAGAAGACGGAGAAGCAGTACCACAGTGAATCATAGAGGTAGTGGATCTTTTCAAAGAGTGACTTAGCGAAAAACTACTGATATACAGTCACGGAAAAAATTATTAGACCATCCAAAGTCATCAAAAACAAAGGTTATGCAATCAAGTGCTAACTCCTGTGTGTCATGTGATTAAAACAGAAAAAAAAACATGGAATGAATAAACACTGTTTTTGTCAGTACATTGTCATAGATAATGATGTAAACTTATGTGATTTTGGTTATTATCAAGAGCACCATGGAAAATGGATAGATATCAGCTCTGAAATTAAATTCTTACGAGCTATTTTTGTTGTTATTATTATATTTGTTCAAACAAATATACATTTAGTTGTACCAGGCATTTAAATGAACAAGAAATTGAAGAAAACATGGGGTGGTCTAATAATTTTTTCCACGACTATTTATGACAACGACCCTCATCAGTATCATTCGTATTACCTCCTCTGTCATCGCCATGTTTGTTATTATTGACTTTATTCTCAAAAAACTCAACTCTTTTTCATGGAATTTGGCAAGTATGGTTAATTTAGAGTGGCGCCCTCTGGTGGATTGATTGAGAATGCTCATTCCAACATTAAATGTCAGCGACAGTACTGTTACAGTCAGACTAATGACCATGACAATAAAGTAACAAAGAACTTTAATGTTGTTATTAAATACTTATATCGGTATCGGCAAGTAATCAAATATAAGTACTTGTACTCGGTCTGGAAAAATGTATCGGTGCATTCCTAATCAAAACTATTAACTTGTGTGGAAAAGCAGAGTCAAATCACTTGACTAATTTTTGAGTCATCATGACATCTTGTGCTGTTTTTGCTCAACTTTGTCTTGTCATTTGGCGCCACCTATTGTCTGATTGTCTTTTTGTTTTATTATTATTATTGGATAGAGCCACTCTCCATAATCCAATAAGTACATGTTCTCTGCCGTGATAAGCCAGTACTGCAATAACGTCAATCTCCATTTCTACGCTCACATCCAGCGCCGCGTTTTGCAAATAAAAAAAAAATAAATCTACTTTTATCGCTCTTGACGATTTGCAAAGGGAATCCAACACATTTGGACATGCTTTACAGTGTATCCACACAGTGTAAACTTCAACGAAAGGTACATAGGAGTTAGCGTTTGCTTAAACCGAAAACATCCAGCGTGCTTCGTCGTCGTCGTTTTATGTGTGCCTTTTGTCGGATCTTCTTTTTTTTTTTTTTCCATCAGCCCCAACCTCGGGTTTGTAAATTCTACCTTTTTTTTTTTTTCTCTCCACATAAAAGGTTTGACAAAATCTGCCGCACCACATAAAAAGAAAAAAGAAAATAATTTCTTTTTTTTTTTTTTCCTTGTTGTAATTATCATGCAACCTTTGCGTGTAGATGCTGCATAGAACGATCAGTATTTGTGTTTTTGCACTTTCAAAGCAGTCTCAAAATAAAATTGCCCGATTGAGGTTGGGTAGAAAGTTAAAAAAAAAAAAAAAAAGAAAAAGAAAAAAAAAAAAATAACTGACGAGGTATTTTATGCTATCGATAGGAATTATAAGGAATAATATGACTTTGAAGAGCTTTTCTAAAAAGGTTGATATATCTATATATATTCATGAAGTACCTCATAAGCCTGATATATGCTGCATTGACTTTTTTTCTTTAGTGTACTTCATATTGTCCAGTAAAATCTACATTTTTTTTTTTTTTTCCCCAGTGGGAGGTTTGAACGTCGCTGCGGTCTGTGCCCACGCCCCGACCAGTCAATCTGTCGCAAACCAAGGAGCGTGTTAAAACTAGTGGCCAAACGATAACGTGTCATTTATGCAATTTAACGCAAACACATTCTCATCATATGTTTGTTTTTTGTTTTGTTTTTTCTCCCCCCCTCCCCCCCGCTCGTGCCGTCTTCTTTTATTTTCTGTATCCGCGTAGCCAAAAACATCGAGTTTAGTCGACGATGAGTTGAACTGGCGTGACTGTTGACTCAGGTATTGCCGCTTA
>JAPTGZ010000003.1:9828906-9844149 GCA_029814645.1 Fowleria isostigma
TAATTTTTTATTTTGAGCATCCGCAACTGTGTTCAGGCCACCCGATATTAATTTAAAATAATACATTCACCTGCTTTTTTTTTTTTTTTTTTTTTTTTTTACCTTGCAACTTCCTCCCACATTTTAACCATGGTGTGTCAGTGCACCTGCTGAGCTGGGAATGGAAATTAACGCACAAGTCGACATATCTGCAGCTTCTCCACTCTGATGTCTCATTAGATGGTGGATGGAGAAGGATTTGCGGGAAATTTTATTAAAAAAAAAAAAAATTAAATAAAAAAAAAAAAATCAGGTATCATTATAGTGCTTTTGTTATATTCTAACCACCCATCTCTCCCATTCCTCCCCTCCTTTCCCATATCTGTCCATCTACCTTCATCAATTTCTTCTTTTCTTTCCCTCCCTCTTTTATCCATCCCCCACCCTCTTCGTTCCTTGTTCTCTCTCCAGGAGCTGTAAGCTGCAGATCAGGAATATCCCGCCTCACATGCAGTGGGAGGTGAGTGCTACCAGGCTGCTAACTCCTTCCAGGGCGGGGCACCATGGGGCATCCCAACTGGGCCCTCGTTTATTGGGCTTTTGAGTCACCTTTGGGTTTCAGTCGAACGTGCATTTGTTTGAGCTAAACACAGCTCAGGTCAGTGTAATGTTCAAGCCACTGGGGTCACTGACCGGTGTAAAGCAAGTAACTGGGATCACCATTAGAAACCTGTGAAATCACACACAACTAATTTTTAGAAATTGGCAAAAAAGGAGCGAAAATTCAAACAAAATCACTGTTTTGTAGCGGTCTTGTTGTTCTAATAATTTGGCTGATGTGTACACACAAGCAAACAAATGATGATCTATGCAGCGTTGGAGTCATACATGCGTTGGCTATTTACTAAGCAGCTGAATTTGTTATGGAGTCACAAAAGATTGGATTTGTTTAACTTGGAATTTTTCTGTCATGATGTCTTCTCAGCACTGATCACACCACTGGTATGAATGTGAAAGCCTGTGTTTTCCTGCAAAAAAGGAAGAAAACGTACTATGGAAATGAATTAAAAATAAACCAAGTATTGTTGTAGGGGTTGTGAAACCTTTGTACGAATGGGGTTTTGACCTTGCCCACTGAGGTCTCCTTATATGGTGGAAGGACTATTTTTTCTTTTCCTCTTTTTGGAAGTTGATGTTAGTTCAGTGCTGTTCTTGTGCATCCACTCTTAACACGCTGTTATGGATAAATGAAATTTACAATGTGAATGTTTGTCAGAAACGGGAAGAAAATGATAATGATGCAATTAATTATTGATTGCACTGATTTATAATCTATATGGATGATGTTAACTCAGGCATATTTGTGCAATTTGGTGTCATAAGGGTTTTTGAATAGAATTTAACCTGTAATTGAATAGCATTTTGTTTATGGATTTATTGTTGTCGTGTACAATACAGTTAAATGAACACTGCAGACACTGATAAAATATATAACCACTACCATAGCACACCCAGTCACAATCAGTACAAGTAGATTTATCATGCAGGTTTTTTTTTTTTTTTTTTAAAGATCAGTGCACTTCCATTTTAATGCAAAAAAAAAAAGTCCTTTTGCCCCTCAAACAAAAAAAAAAATATATATTGTTACACATTACTGTCACAACTGGCTCAATAATAGGACCTGATCTTGGAGTAAGCCTTTAAGTCAACTTAGTCGCTTGAGGAGTTTGGGGAGAATAATACACCCAAGTGGGCCGTAGCATTAAACAATGCTCAGGGCTGGTAAAATACTTTAAACTTGGTGTTCTGTAAAGTGTTCTTTGACAAAAAGGTGCCATATTAAAAATGAAAAGTATTATCAGAAAAGGTAACATAACATGGAGAAATTTCAAGTACCTCTGAGTGACGATTGGGGAATGAGTGTGTGTGTGTGTGTGTGTGTGTGTGAGATTTTTTTTTCCTTCTGCATTATATAAAGCATTCAATTCAAAACTTTGATAATCAGTATTAGCCACAAATTCTGCTTTGACTCTAAATTTACTAGGTGCACCCAAATTTATGCTTTTTTTTTTCCCCCAGTAACTTTACACAGATATTTTTAAATTCCTCTGCCCGTGTTGCCTTTAAAATCATTTGTGTCCAGTTCTCCACAGTTAACTTCCATATTAGGAATCTCATGCCCGTAATACAGCTGTATGTGACAGGTTTTTTTTCTTCCTTCCCTTTTGCAGAGGGTTAGCTGTGATGGCGTGTGCCTGATGTGGTGTTTTTTAAATTTATTTTATTTTTTTATGCTCTACAGAGAATAATTGTGTTAACTGTTCAGTTGAGTGTCTTTCTTAAATGTGAGATTGAAAGGTTAATGCATGATTTCAGCCTGATCCCCTCGCTGTGATCAAATGGCTACGGACAGGCTCAGTGTTTTGTAATGGTGGGCTCGCTTAGCCTACGTATGTCCCTCAACTGCAGCTCCAGATCCACCCATGTTCCTAGCATGTAGCAAGCGTGCTGTGTGCTTTCTCAAAAGGTGACATAGAGGTTTCCACCCCCCCAGAGATGGGGAGGGGTTGGAATGAAAGAACAGAGGAGGATGGGCTCATGTGATGCAAAAGGCCTTGTATGCATCTTATCAGGTAGATAAGATAATGGGTCACGGTGTGTGCAGCTTCGCTAGAGAATGGTGGATAGTAGTGGCGTGTTCACAAGCAGTAGTGAGTGGGTGGGTGGGCCTGCACTGCTTCCCCTTCCTTCCATGTGCGCCGATTCACAGAATGTGTAGCATAAACTCGCACCCCTCCCCCAGCCCCTGCTTCCTGCTGGAATGTACCCCACCCTTTCCTGAATGGCCTGGATTTCCATTGGCTAGTGCCTGCAGATGGACAGGCGGCGCAGCCAGCCAGCAGCTCGCCACTCTTGGCTTCAGGGAACTCATATCAGAGTTGGAGCAGCCAATGGTGGGGAGTGGGGATGGCAGGGAGGCGGGAGGCTGCTCGGTTGGTGGGTTGGTGGAGTGGAAGGACAGGGACGCGGTCTTGTTGGCTAGAAAGTGGGGTTGAGCTCTTGGGGGTGTGGCCTTGGGTTCGACTGAGCATGGTCAGAGGTCTTGGCTTAGCTTGGACCCCCTCGCTCCTCCTCTCGCCCACGTTTGTTCACATTTCTGAATTGGAAGCCCATGGTCTTTAAAGTTGGGCGAGTGGTTTTTCCTTTTGGACGGGTGGGCAACATTTTCCTCATTTAATGTAAAAATCATATAAAGCCATACTGGAAAATATAATTAAAATACGTGAGGTCAGCACATAAGAACACATATTCAATGTGTGGGTGATCAGTGTTGAGACCAGTTAATTTTTAAATGATTATTTAGGTTGCAGGTTGCTTGTAAATACAGTAACTTTGCACCAGAAGGCATGCTTGATAAATATGCAGGTGATTAAACTGGTGTTTAAACACAATCCGCACCGGGGCATCATGCATGTGTGCTGAGGGGGGAAGTCATGATTTGAGATAGCTGGGCTTTTTACAAGAAGGGAGCAAATATACCCAAGTAACTCAATGTTGAACTCTGGGCTTCAGAATTAATGGACTGTGTCCTGCAAGCGAGCGGAGCTGGTTTCCATTGCTGAGCTTCTGTTCACTAACACTAACCAACCTTTTTCTGTCTTTCCTCAGTGTTTGGATGGTGTGCTTGCTCAGTATGGTTCAGTAGAGTCCTGTGAACAAGGTAAATACAGATTTTTGCCTAATCTTTGTAATGAATCACCATAAAATCCTTCCACACCTTGCTTTAACACCCTCTTGACATTGCATTAAGAATTGGCGTGTAATGTTTTATTGTAACACTACACTGATGTTTTAAGTCTAAATGTTAAAACGCACTGCCTCACTGAATTTTTTTTCGCAGTGTCTTTGTCATCTCCAAACCGGGTAAAAATGGCTTAGACGTAAATTGTGTCACTGTGGCTGAATGTGTGTGACTGACTGCCGTGTGTTCTCCCACAGTAAACACTGACACAGAGACTGCAGTAGTCAATGTTCGATACGCAGCAAAGGACCAAGCCAGGCTGTGAGTACACATGTGCACATTATTCACGTCATTAACCTCCAAGTCAATCCATGTTGATGTCTTTGACATGGGTGTACTTAGGTTTGCCACTTTACAGCCGTCCATTAAAGCTGACATTGGCATCCTCAGTCTAGTGTTCTTAAAGTGCACCTGATTTCCTCTCCCCCCCAAAAAAAACAGTCCAGTTTAATTTGACATACTGTGATGGGGGTGAGGAGAGGGGCTATTGGTGTTGAGAGCTAGGGGTGGGGGGGGTTAAATTAACCATCTGGTGCCCCCTAGTGTATGAGATTCATACTACAGCTTTGCTCCATGAGTCGTTGGTGTTCACTTGGCATGTTTGCTTTACCTAAAATTTAAATCCCTGAGGTTAACTAAATGCATGTCACGTGGGAATCCCATCTTGAAATTGGATTGAATTTCTTCTTGCTCATGAGCTGATGGTTTTGGCCACTGCCTTTCAGTTTATTGGGTCGTTAACGTTGACGACTTTGCCACGTCTTGTACTCATCAGTTAAGACTTTACCTGAGCCACCTTGGCTTGGAATGTCTCATTTTATGCCATTGTTTCTTGGACGTGGTATCATGGCTTGAGTAGATTCCCTCAAAAAATGTGTGCTGTATGCTGGTGGCGCTCAAGCATTTTATTCATGATTACAAAATGAAATTCTTATTTCATGCAGACTGATTGATCTGTCTCCTTCCCAGGGCGATGGAGAAGCTGAACGGGTCTATGATGGAGAACTACGCCTTGAAAGTGTCTTATATCCCAGACGAGAATGTTGCACCAGAAGGTTCTTCACCTGGAGGCAGGAGATCATTCAATGCCCGCGGACCCCCTCGGTCTAGTTCCCCAGGTTTGGGCGCCCGCCCCAAAGTACAGTCTGACATCCCCCTGCGCATGCTGGTTCCCACGCAATTTGTGGGAGCAATTATCGGCAAGGAGGGGGCAACTATCCGCAACATCACCAAACAGACCCACTCAAAGTATGTCCACACAGGATCAAGAATTGAACAGAGCACTGCCCTTTGACTTGCCGCTCATTTACAACATTAAAATTAATTTGCTTTTAAGTGACTTGTCTTCACTTTTCTGAATCCCAGGATTGACATTCATAGGAAGGAGAATGCTGGTGCAGCAGAGAAGCCCATCACAGTTCACTCTACACCTGAAGGCTGTTCAAGCGCTTGCAGAACTATTATGGAAATTATGCAGAAGGAAGCCCTGGACACAAAATTGTAAGTTTATACCTCAGACAAAATTAAAAACACACATACTCATAATATATGCCATAGTTTACCTCTGGTCACTGGTTATTTGCCAGCATAAAGGTCAATACAAAAAATGCAGTCAATATGCCAATCATTTAGGCTTATTTAATATCAGTAATTGAATGCTTAAGATAGGGCTGAGGAAAAAAATGGATTTAATCAAAAAATGTAATCTGTAGGTCAGTCTAAAAAAAAAAAAAATAAAAAATACAAAACATTTTCTTATCATGCAAAATGGGTATTTTGAATTTGCCAACAACACATCCTTCTGGATTCCCGTAGTTCTATATAAGAATAGAAGTACTTTATTATTCCCAAACTGGGAAATTGGGTTATAACAGCAGCATCATGACTGGAAAAACGATAATAAAATACAATAGAATACAATACAGTATATACAGTAAGAACAAAATATTTTTAAAGTGAGGAGCAGCAGCAAGACTGAAATGTGCAAATTAGGTAAAAATAAATGAATATAATTGCCAGATAATATGTACAGTAAAGTGCCCAGTGGATATGTTGTTGTAGTTGTGTCCAGGTTTGGCATCAGGTGAGTTTATTGTACAGTGAAGACAGCATATGGAAGGAAAGATTTCCTGTGTCTGTCCAACCCTCCCTCCCTCCTTTTCTTCCACTGACTCAGTCACAACAAACAACATGATAGACAACCAGAAGTAGAGAGCAGCGCATTCACAACAGTACTACAACTTGAGTCATTTGGAATTGGTTTGAATTTATGGCATCAGATACAGAACCAGCAAATCTTAAAATGTAAAATATGAGGGTGCACAATGTCACGTGGATGAAACCAATGACTGCCTTTGTGTTTTATCGTAAGGTCCGTCTCAATACACTTGAACTGAAAACAATAAAGTTAATATTTTTTTCAGTATGTTTACAGTCTGCACTTAAGTTCTTTTTAAATAAGGAATTGAAAATTGAATTGAAAATCTAGGTTTTAATGGAAAATTGATGATTTTTAAATCATTTTTAGGTTATATTGCCCAGCCCTAGCTTAAGATTTATCAATACCGATATGCTTCATGCAAAAAAATAATACATTTAATTCCCACATGTGATTGATTTTGGAGCTCTGTATTTTCTTTATTTTTGTTTTTTATTTTCCCCATGTTTGGAATTTAATAGTGGTGTTCTAGGACAGGCCTATTGTACTTAAAAATGCATAATAGAAGTTGTGTGTAAAAACATTCCCACATGAGTTCCACTGTATTTGTGTCATTCCATTCCAGTCAGAATAACTATAGGTTTTATGATGAATACCTGGGTCCCCGTACACTTACTAATTGGCAGTAGATAAATTCTCATGACTGGCGAAAAATCAACGGCATGCCCAAGTGCAGACGTGTAAAAATGGGACCTTCTGTTGCTCTTCAGCTCGGGGATCTTTTGAGTTTGTTTATCTAAAGAAATCTAAGGCAGCTGGGATAAGTTGCAAAGCCTTTAATGTTTTTGCCATGCAGTCATGCAAAAACACGCCTGTATATTTAAACTGGTAAGACCTACATGAGGCTAAATCAAAGTAATCGCCCCTGGGCTGTTTTGTTTGGGATTTTTTTTTTTTTTTCTTTAATGATTAATGTGAGAACACGTCACATGTCTTCAGGCCATATAATAAACAAATAATGGAAACAAACCCTCAGTACCAATGTGAAGACCATTTAGATCTAATTTAAGACATGTAGTGATGAGAAAAAAAATATATAAATGCATTTCAATAAAGTTTTTAATACACAGAAATAACTCATGTTGGGCAAAATTCTCGGACTGCACCAGAGACGGTCACAGAAAAGGTGAGAAGTCTGGTCATTTAAACTGGGGTGTTGTGTGGGTTTTATCATATCCTAAAGGATTCTCTTTTTAATCTGTTGCTGCCCCTCATTGGGCTCGCTATATGGTCTATACCAGATATTTTTAGCCTATTGCAGCTGCTGTGGTCTGCTTCTTTACAACGCACAGCCATGGGACGTTGGTGGTTGCCAGTTCTTATAGCATGTAATGTGTTTCTAACCTTGCTTTCAATTTGTGCTTTGTTGCGGGATGGTGCTAATCTTGCAAAATCGTGCACATGGAACATGAAGTATCATAAAATGCTGGTTCACCCCATAGAAATGTTGTTAGCGTTGTTCACATGTTGGGTTTTTTTGAGTGTAAATGTGCGTTTTTAATGCAACGACCCATCTGTCTTGTGCAGTACTGAGGAGATCCCACTGAAGATTCTCATACACAACGGCTTCATAGGAAGAATAATTGGGAAGGAAGGACGCAACCTGAAGAAAATAGAACTGGACACGGGGACCAAGATCACAATCTCATCGTAAGATTGATACACACTCAAAGTTCAGTGATGAGTCTGTTTTACACTATATTTCTGCTACCTTTTTTGGGGTGGGGTGGGGGGCTGTTTGATGCAAGACATGGCAAGGAAAAATGTATCTATATATTTTTATGCACTGGTCAATTTTGAGATTTTGGGCTAGTTTACTCCTTCAATATGTGTTCTTTCAAGCTACTGTAAAGAAAATGCTGAAAGTATACATTGCAAGGTTTATTTTATTGAAGTTTGTTTACCTACAGCAGTAAGTTTCTCCTGAATTTACCAAAAAAGTTGGCATCCCAAAATGTTCTGTGTCTGAGCTTTACGATACATGGCAGACTTCACTAAACATACGGGGGGGGGATTGTATTGATATTCAATGTATGAAAAGTGCTATATAAAGAGTGATTGAGAAATGCATTCAATTTCCCTACTGAAATTTTCTCAAAATGAGTTTTTTTTTTCTCCTACTGAGCCAGAACTCCACTTCAGTAGTACTTTACATACTCCAAACTTTCCAGTTCTACTCTTACCCTATATCTTAAAGGCTTTTACAGAGGGGTGTTTTTATACGTCATTCATAGCTTGATTTATGTAAGATTTTATTCCTAAAAACATGGCTATATTTTTTTATTTTATTTTTTTATGGCTGACTGTATTTTCTGATTTATAAAGTGATAAAAATAAATTAAAGTTCCCTTTTGTAAAAGGCTTTGACACTCTGAACCAAATGAAACACAAATTCTGAATTTGGCTTCCTCCAGTGTTCAGATTTCTGTTCTGGAATGTTATGCAAATTTGTGCATATTTAATGACATAAAGCCTCATTTGCATATCTAAAGATAATATTTCATCTTAATGTAACCAATCAAGTAGGAACGTTTCATGATGATATCTCAAACTTCTTTTACCCAATTCACCTGGGGTGTCTCCCCTTAAGAATGTGATGTACTGTATACATGTATGGAAAAAAAAAATCATTAGACCATCAAGTCATCAAACGGCAGTTATGCAATCAAATACTAACTCCTGTATCATGTGACTACAACGGACAGAAAAGACAACATGGAATGTCTAAAATCACTGTTTTTGTCAGTACAATGTCATAGCTATTGATGTAAGAACTTACGTGATTTCAGTTATGATCAAGAAAACCATGGAAAATGGCTAGATATCAGCTCTGAAATTAACTCTTATGAGCCATTTTTGTGAACATATTTGTCCAAACAAATGCACCTTTAGTTGTACCAGGCATTAAAATGAACAAGAAATTGAAGAAAACATAAGGTGGTCTAAATTTTTTCCACAACTGTGGGTGATGCCACAGAAAATGAGTTGTTTTCATGTGCCTGTGTCCCATCATTCTATCAGTCTCCAAGACCTGACCATATACAACCCAGAGAGGACCCTCACAGTTAAGGGTTGCCCTGAAGCATGTGCGAAAGCCGAAGAGGAAGTGATGAAGAAGGTCAGGGAATCATACGACAGTGACATGAATGCCATGGCGGTAAGTATTCAGGAAAGAATAGATTTAAATATCGTTACTGTGGTTAACATTCTGAAGTGTTGACTTCATAAGTGATGGACAATCTTGAGTGGATAATTGACTGTGACCAAACATGTATAAAAAGAACCCATTTTATTTGTCAAGGCTGTGGAAAAGCACTGTTGCAGTATTTTCACACAGTAATATCAGAGGTCTTGGTTGTTGTCAGAGGTTTTTCATAGAAATCCAACTTGTTATGCTGTGCAGTAATTACCAAAGAGGAATATTAAAGTTCCCTCATATGAGTGACAGTGGATCCCCTCGACATTTTGGCATTGAGCTTACAGCGGACACTGGTGTATAACCGTTTAGATTAAAAAGGAGCTCATTTTGGGAATATTCACACAAGGGGAAAAGCACTGTTCATTTCTCATTATTGTCAGGATTTGCAGTAGAACGGAAAAAAGCTTAAATCCTGAAGGATGCATCCATGTTTAGACACATCTTGCCTTCGCAGGGCTTTTTAACATCCCTGCTAAAATCCATCTGTAGTCCTGAGAATTCTGGCACAATTCCAGCCTGTAAGTGCATTTCCATAACTGGATTAATGTCTGATTTGAAGTTTCACGTAGAAATTGTTAAAAAAAAAACTAGCAATTTTTTTTTTTTTTTTTATAATTGTATTTATTTTTATTTATTTATTTATTGGGAGAAATTTGTCATGGAATTCTGAGATGGTGAACATGTGACTGTTATTGTATTGTCCAACGTAGACATGATGCTACTACCAGCATCCTCATGTTTTTTTTTTATTTTTTGGTTTGTTTTTTTTTTGGTTTATGGGAGTAGTTGAAACAAGTTGCAGTTGGAAAATGGAAACGGAATGAAAGTCATCTAACATAGCCTACATCGCCACCTTCTGACCACATGACACAGCCTACTTTATCTGCCCCAAACCTGTTCATGGAAGGACAGATAACTTTCATTATGTCGTGATGTTCACATCAGATTCATTTGGTTTTATGTGGAAATACAGCTGTTGAGCAAGTCACTGGGTTTTTCAGCTTTAAGATGCTTCTTGTTGGCAATTGATGGATTGACTTGATTTGTGAGTTTGTGCACTCCATGTACAATACTTAATATATACATTTCATTATTATATGTAGTTATATAAAGAATTTATTTTAAACTCGGTATACATAAAGAAATTTACAGAAACAAATATACAAAGAGACACTGGTAGTAAACATTATGTGCACACAAACATATTACATGAAGATATGTAGCAATTCACTATTAATATACAACCCTAGTAGCCTGAAAGGGAGTGAGGAAAAAGTGAAACTTATTTCCTCCCACCCCTAGTTTCACCACATAATTCTTTCCCCGTAAAGACATTTGACGGGACACCCCCCCCTCGTGCCCTTAATGATGAGTTTTGATACCTTTTGTTATATCATTAAGACGCGATTTGATGACCATTAGAACAGGTTCTATTTTTCAAATGTAACAGATGTTATGATAGGTGGAAGTGAACACAACCCCTTTTAGACAAACCAGTAGGAATAAATAATTTCTTTATTCTTTATTTAAAATGTTTTTCTTCATTTTTTTCTTTATTTTTTCTTTTATTTTGGTATTTTCATTTATTTTTAAATTTTATTTAGTTAATTTAATTTTTTTGGTAATATAAAGTTAAAAAACATTATAATGCTATATTTTAATTGTTTTTTTTCCAGACATTTGCCAAATTAGTGATAATTATAACCACTGGAAAAAGAAACGACACACTGGGAAAAACCAAACAATTTCCTAGTAACAGATGTATGGGGTGTCCCTTGTAGGTGTCTAAGGGGGGAAAGAGTTAAACTTGTATGGTTGCAATTATGTCGGTTGTAAACCTGCATTAACACACCAAAACTAACTTTAACACAATGTACAGGAAACAAATACGTCCAATCAACAGAGAAATACTAATAAAGCACAACAGATTAGACACCAAATGAAGAATTAAAGAAATGTAAGTGTATCTAATAAATGGTGACAATTTAGTAAGAAAAAAAAATATATCGAGGAACAAAACACACACAAAGTAAGAAAAAAAAAATTAAGACACTAATAAACATCACATGACCTTCATTGTGATGGATAATGAGTGCTTAGTGAGTGATGGTGTTTCCTTTTGTCTCCAGCTCCAGTCCAACCTGATTCCAGGCTTGAATCTGAATGCGCTGGGTTTGTTCCCCAGTGGAGCATCAGGCATGGGCAATGTGACCAGTGTCCAAGTTACTGGAGGCCACCCTGGATTCTCACCATTTGGAGTAAGTGACATTCGTCAGCACCCTTCAGTGTCTTTGTCCAAACTCATCACAGATCCTGTGGTCCCTTTTCCTGAACTATTCTGCCAGTTGCAAGTCGGGCTCATCAGAACTGTGGCATACTTAAACAAATGCAGACATTCTAGAAACAAACTTTAGATGCACAGTTTCATGTTTCTTTTTCCTTTTTAGTGGAGTCCTTATGGGGGTGAGGGGCCATTTTGGGATTCTATGTCACCGGCGAGCAGCCAGCCCCTCGCTGTAAGTCACCCCTGCCAAGTGCTTTGCACGGCTTGTGGCTGCTCGCTGTGGGATTAGAGTTGGGGTTTACAACAAAAAATCTTCATCTGCCCTCTGATCTTTGATTTTTAGCCTCTAACCTGCTGTTAACATGGAAGAGTCCACAAGTGTTCGTGTTTTTTTTGTTTTTTTTGTTCCAAATATTCCACAGTATCTTCTGTATCAAATATAGGGCATAATCTTAGGCTACGTTCAGATATGGCCCAAATCCAATTTTTTTAATGTATTTTTTGCCCATATGTGACCTTTGTCCAACCTGTTGAAGACCTTGTGAACAGCACAAAGCCGACCCAGGTCACTCTCCATATGTACTGGATATTTACCTCAGACAAGGAGGTTATGTTTTTGCCGACGTCTGTCTGTCTGTCTGTTAGCAACTTTACACAAAAGCTATTGGACAGATTTGACTGAAATTTTCAGGACATGATGGAAGTGATACAAGGAACAATTGGTTAGATTTTGGGATTTTTGGGATTTTACATTTACACATTTTACTTGCATCCAAATGCACTAATTCAGTTCAAATGGTGCTAGTTACGGTCTGTCCTGTGTGGGTGGGGCTACCAGCGCTTCACTGAGGTGTGTGTGTGTGTGTGTGTGGAAGGGGGAGGGGCCAGGTACTGGGGCAGTCTGTTTGTTTCTGTCCGTTAGCGACTTTACTTTAAAATCTATACAAATAAATGTGGGATTATTACTCTGGTGTGAGTCACAATATGGGGGTAACTATCATTCTTGGCGGAGGTCTGCGCTCTCTGAGTGCTTTTCTAGTTTCAAATGCAACTTCAGTCTGAGCAGCCAGGTCGCATTTATTAGAGCATTACATCATTAAAATGTGAAAAACATGACGATTCTCATCCCAGGAGGACGAGTGGCGGAAAAACAGCCACAGTGGAGGATGGAGTGGAAAGTGGACAGTAGAGGCAGGGCGAGGTCTTGGAATTATTAAATATTTGGCCGGAGAGGAGTGTCTTGCCGTGAGTTACGGGGAGGCGGTCACTGATATACAGGGTGTCCGAAAAAATTTGAGATACTGTCATCACCTAAAAGTTTGTTTAAAATTTGTTTGCTTTTTTTTGCTCAAAAAAGTGTAATCATTTTCTAAATTACCATCTCCCAGAATTTTTCATTTGAAATTTGTAGAATAAAACATTTTATATCCAAAATAAATCCTATTAAGTATCATTTCTCCTGGCCATGTAGTCATTCCAATATTGACTTCTCAAATAATGTCAATTGTTATGGGACACCCTGTATTTAAATGTTCTTTTTTGTCATTCGAAAATTATAAAGTCTGTGTCAGTGAAGCCGCTAATGTTACTATCCCACCACTCCTGACTCTGACTCTGCATCCAAATACTGTTGTACAGATGTAGCAGCCATTATACCACAAAAGTAAAAAAAACCTGGCTCTTTTAATCTTATTCTTAAAATTAAAAGAAACTGTATCAGTGTGCACGCCAAAACCAGATGTCTCCATATTTACTTCAGTAAAAACAGTTCATGGCTACGTAGTCACGTATTACGTCAGGACCTCTTTTGCACAGGTGGGTCACTTTAGGGTCACATTCAGTTCAAATTCAAAACTGATAGAAGTCACATTTAATGTATAATATAAACAAGCACACACAAAAAATCCAAATTGAGCCTTAAGACCTGCTGTCTGAACGTAGCCTCATTTAACAAAAAAAAAACAAAAACCACTTGATGTTTTACAAAATGACTGACAGCCCTTTTCCACGTTTGGAGCCTGCCAAAACATGTTGATGGCCTTCAGCTCTTACTTATTGATGGAATTTTGGTTTTATTCCAATATCAACAGTTGTACCTGTTACGTGTGGTAGTGCTACATCCTTTCCTTCCAAAGTTCCCTCCAACAGTTGATGTGCAATATTCTGTAAGACCTCGGTAAGCAGTCATCTCTAGTAGGAAGACTTCTGTAGACGCATGAATCTGGTGCAGAGTGTATGCACGAACAGCCTTTACAGGTGGAAGTAATGGCAACCGTGGGTTTTCTTTTACTTTTATCTTTTATCATCGGGTGCACACACACACACACACACACTTGTTTCCTCAGTCCACAGACACAAGTGGTTCATAGATCCAGAGACGTCCATAGATCTATTTTATGGAATTATTCATGGACGTTGCACAGACGCCTTTAAATTTCAAAATAAGGACATTCACATTGAATTCAGAACAAAGAAGAGAGGAAACACTAAAGTTAATCCTGTCTCATAAATAATGTCCAGTTAAACGAGATGGGATAATTGGGGAGCCATTTGTTCATGAATGTTAAGTGTTTTTGGTTGTGATCTGTTACAGGTTTGAAAAATTTGACATCATTTCATCACCTTATAAGATGTTAAATATTTAATGTAATCATTTTATAAAATTACCAACCCCCAGAATTTTTCTTCAAAATATTTTTATTGCGAAGCCATATAATAGACATGAAATGCCAAATAGTACATCATGCTTCATTTTTATATCAACATAACAAACGCAATCAACGACAAACCCCCCCCCCTTCCCAAAAGTGCCACTGAATCTTTTGTTCAGCCTGTTTTTGGTGGAGCTGTAAGAGGACATAAAGTGCAGCGGCAGACGGAAGGAAGAGGTAAATGGCACTGAACGGCCCCCACATGATGCATTCTGGGCATGTGTTCGTCTGGTGGCCAGCAGGGTCCTGATGGCACTCAGGCACCCCAGAGGAAGGGCGGGTGAGAAGAACATCTGCTGCCAAAAAACAAATAAATAATTTTTTAAAAATGCTGTGATTAGGCTCTGAAAGTACCGGGCTGCTCTGAGGAGAGGCAGGAGGTCGACGCCTTTAGTTGATTACACTGAGACAAATGTGAAAAGATGTGATATAGTTTGATGCAGTAGTTGTAAAAAGAGATGTAAATATTAAACAGGCATGGCTTGTAGGGGTCATGTGTATAGGAAACAGTGGTTTTTTTTTTAATAAATGCACTGCACAGATGGCAAAGTATTAACAGAAAAACCATCATGGCAAAAAAACAAGTGCAAGTGGTTCTCTGAATGTAGTCTATTGTGTTTGCTCATTATGAAAAGGGACATTTACCCTGTATTAGCTGCAAAAGGAGCAGGTTGACTAGTCGTTATGCCCGGCTAGGGGAACCTAGGGCATTACATGCATTGGGGGCTCATCCTCATTTTGTGCATTTGTTGTTTTGAGCGATCCATTCAGTGGTAAGTCGGTACGTTTTTTACCATTTCTCTCTGGTTGGCAGTTTGTGGGTGTGACGAAAACAGCGGAGTTCAATTTGGATGATTTTGTTGCAGACAGAGCTTTTTAATCTTATACATCTTCCTTCTACAGCTCTCTCCTCTAAGTCCAAATTATACCAATCAAAAGACTAAATATACTAGTACATACAGGGCTCAGTATAAATGAATGAATGAATGAATGAATGAATATATACTTTATTGATCCTTTACAGGAAATTATCAAAAAGGCAGCCAGCTG
>JAPTGZ010000003.1:9950161-9960955 GCA_029814645.1 Fowleria isostigma
GATAGATAGATAGATAGATAGATAGATAGATAGATAGATAGATAGATAGATAGATAGATAGATAGATAGATGAACTGCAGCCTCATCAATTGTTTTGGACTCTAATCTTCAGTAATTCAAGTCCATTTTGTCTTTTTTTTGCTGACTTCATTTAACCTTTGGTTGACTGATGCACACAGGCCAGTGACAGTGTCTGATGGTGGAATTAACTGTTATCAGGATGAATCAAACAGTCATTTAAATCTGTAAGTGGAAAAGCCTAAAGAACAGTGATGCCTCCAACAGACGGGACAGGACACCACCAACTGGATGGACTGGTCTGAATTGAATGAAGTGAAATTACCTGACTCAAGTGAATTGGACTGGTGAGATGGGCTGGACTTAAGTGGAAAAAACAGATTGAACTGGACGAGACAGAATTACAGTGCTCTGAGGCAGTCTTGACTACATTCAGGCTGAGACTTCGACATTGGAGTGGTTTAGTAGAACAGAACTGGAATACAGATTACAGGTTACACATATATAGTTCTATAAAATTATAAAAGCCTGGTGTTTACCTGTCAGATCTGCTCAACTTAAATGTATGTGCCAATGATTTTCAAGTCAACCCTGAATATAACATGTGCCGCACTATTTCAGGTAAATCTACAGAAAGAAAACCTATTTCCAGCAATTATAGCCTGGTGTTCTAGTAGGACAGAACAGTGCTCACGTTGATAATGGTCTCCAGATCACATTTGAAGGTCCTGGTCTCATCTCTGTCTCAGCCACACTCTCAGGATCAGACAAAAGCTCTGGATTTTATTTATAGTCCAGTAAAGACCATAACTGCAGGGATACCAATAAATTGCCTGTACATTGTCTATTTTTTATTGAAAGAAAAAAAAAAAAAAACAGCCTTCCAATTAGTAGCACAATTTTGGAAAAAGGGGACATTGTGATTTTTTTTTTTTTAACTGTGACCTCTACTTTCACCATATTGATAAATTAAAATACCATATTAATACACAGTTTGTTTTTTTAAACAGAAACAGCTATTATTTTATACAGAAGTGTATACCTGCCATGTTGAGAGAATAAAAAATGGTCAGTATCTCAGAAATAACAACAAAAGTGTCACAATACAATAATAACACTAGTATGTGACCAGTGGGAACCATGGGCTCTAGATGTGATAGTTTTTATGTTGGGAAGAGCTGACTTTTGGAAAAAAGATGTGAATCTATATATTATAAGTTAAAAATTGTTTACTAAGTCATTCTTAGTTTCTATTCTAAGTTTACAATGTATATTGTCTTTAATGTGAAAACCCTCATATAACAATGTGAAAGTTTTCTTGTAATGACAACATCAGATTAGATTTTTCTGACGTGGTACTAATATCCTTTCATGATTTTATCATATCATCCACTTCCTTTTCTTACTCATGTTAGCCTCTTGCAGTCAACATTGGGTTTGTGGGATCTTTTGAGAGCTTGTTGATGAGGCAGAGACAGACCTGAAATGAAGTCCATTTTCTTTTGAACTGTGTGTCTCAGAAAGGTCAATTTGATGTCAGAATGTTCAGAGGATATGCAGCTTGTGGAAAATAGTCCAATAAAATGTCTAATATTTACTTGTATGGCTTTGGAGTGAAAGTGTTGAACAGAATCTGTAAATCAAGTTCACTTTTCTGTCTGGAATGAGTGGAAATGGGTCTGCCTCTAGTCTCCTCAAGTCCTTGGACATTGAAAGAACAAACCGACTGATTGACCAACCGACCAACTGACTGTTCAACCAACCAACCAACCAACCAACCAACTGACCAATCGACCGACCGACTGACCAATGAACCATCTTATTCTTAACAATCTCCGGTACCTCTCCTTTAAATAGGAATCCATATTTATAGACCAGATTGTCCTGTACAACATTTTAATCCGTGTATCTACTGCGTCATCTCCCTGTAGCTCATTGTATTCCACATTTTAGGTTTAGGTTTATTCAGTCATCATCCATAATACAGAAAATACAAAAAAATGAGGCTGATTTTAAGTCAGCTGACTGTGAATTCTGAAGACTGAATAAGTTTAGGCAGAAGTTAAATGCTTATATGTGCCTCACCTACATTCAAATCACAATCAGCTTTATTCGACCTATCAAAACATCAGAAATAATTCCTGCTTATATCCCTCAAAAATATCTTTACAAATCAGTGTTTTAAAAACATTAATGAAATACACATCTTTAAATGTCTATTTATGTCTGTCCATAACTAAGCTCCAATAATAGAAATACATCTTTTTGTATTTAATAGCTTTTTGTAAGGTAAACATGCTGACATCTCTGAAATCAGACCTGCTTTCCCATATCAACAACAACTTTTGAACAGAGTCTTGGAAAGACCTTTGGAACATTATTTGTACAGTTTTCTTTATAATAAAGCAAGTCATTAAATTTTATAACGCAGAAATTAAGAAACAGCGGCGTTGTGTGCTGTCAACTTTATGGATGGTTTGTATGGCTCATTTCTGCAGAGCAATTACTGGATTACTTATTGTTTTGAAGGTTGATCCCCATCGTTCCACACAGTAAGACAGGTAAGAATGAAAAATTGAACAATAAATGGTATGGAGTGCTTTATAATTTAAAGGCATTGGCTACTCCCAGTACATGGCATGAAATATTGGTTTGTTTATTACCACAGACCAATCAAATGTGAGCATTTGTAACAGAGCCAATCATGAATACAGTTACATGAACTCATTAGCCTCTTGTTGCCACAGTACTGCGGTCATACATGGCGTATACTTCAATGCGTCCTTTTGTGCATTTTGCTACCACAGTATGGTGGGAATTGATGGAAGAAAAGACAAATTAGTGATAGTATATAGTATAGAAAAGGGATTATGTTTGTAAATGTTCTATTAGTTGTTGTTTTGTGGTGGGTTTTTTTGCTCTGTGCAGTCAGTGGTGTCAGCCTGATGTTAGCAGTCAGCTAACACCAGGCTACATCGGCCCAGCTAATGGCCCAGCGGAGAAGGGAGTGGAGTCGCGGAGTTGAGAGCAGCCTGTGTCCGCAGAGCTAACACCAGGCTACATCGGATGAGCTAACACCAGGCTACATCGACCCAGCTAACACCAGGCTACATTGGCCCAGCTAACACCAGGCTACAGGCTACATCGGCTCAGCTAATGCTACAAGAGCACAACTACCACAGCCAACATGGGAACAAAGAAGCTGGCGGAAGAAATGGAAGAAGTTAAGAAATATTTCAACTTTATGTCCAAGAAAATAAGCAGGATGGCAAAACAGCAGTCGAGTCTACTGGAACTAGTTGAGGAAGTGTGCAAATTGAAGTTTGTGATCAAAGAAAAAGACAAAAAAATTGATGAACTTGAAAGAAGATTAGATGATTTGGAGCAGTACACAACGATAGATGACTTAATGATAACTGGATTTAAGACAACTTACTGCACCTCTGCCACAAAGATGGTAAGGATGCATCAAACACTGAATTACACTCACTTGAGGAACAAGTTATTAACTTCTTCAAGAGTAAAGACATTCCTCTAGAGTCTAGACTATAAAGATATAGCTGTGTGGCACACCTTACCCCAAAAACAGAGCAACAAGCAAACACATACATATTCATTTGGTGAGCAGAAAACACAAGATTGAAGGTCTGAAGCATGCAAGAAAACCTTTAAAAGTAGAGGGGTGTCCATAAATAAAAATTTAACAAAGAGAAATGCAGCAATTGCTAGAAAAGCAAGAATCCTGAAAAAGGAAAAGAAAATCCAAGACACTTGGATAAGAAATTGTAAAGTGTTGATAAGACTTAATGGTACTCCTGAACAGGCTAAAGTTATGGTCATTAGAGATATAACAGAACTCAATCAATACAATTAAAAGTGAATAATAATAAAGTGGAGAGGTAGACTAGTGGAAATATGTCATATCTGAATTCTGGGCGTAATAAGGATAATCATTGGTGGAGAATAAAATATGAGAATGCATGAATACACTGATTTTAAGTCTTTTGACTTTCAAGATCACAAACCCTATGATTTAGAGAATGACACTGATCCAGAGAACCACTTCTATCAGAACATTTAGATAACGTGTGAATGTTATTCAAAAGACAAGTTTAAATCTAACATGAAGAGTTTTTCAATGATTCACTTTAACAGCAGGAGTCTCTATAGTAATTTTGATAAAATTTAAGATTATTTACAACAATTTCAGAATAAATTTAGTGTAATAGCAATTTCAGAACCTTGACTGACTGATGAGAAAGGGTTGGCAAAGTGAATTAGAAGGCTATGAAATATTCTGGCAAAGCAGGGTCAATAAAAGAGGAGAGGGTATGGCCCTGTTTGTATTAAGTGATTTGGACTGTAAGATTAAGGGTGATATGACAGTTGCTGTAGATAATTTGATGGAATATGTAACTGTTGAAATTAAGATGGAAAAATGCAAAAACATTTTTCTTAGTTGTACTTACAGGACACCGGGGTCCTGTATTGATACATTTAATAAGCAGATCACTGATTTATGTAGGAAACATTGTGATAAGGAGATTTTGGTTTGTGGGGACTTTAACATTGATTTGTTGAAATCAAATGAACATGCAAAAACTGCAGATTTTGTAAATACAATGTTTAGTTTGAATTTTCATCCAGTAATTACAAAACCAAGTAGAATAATTTTGAAAAGTGTATTGCTGATTGATAATATTTTTATAAATACATTTTAGGGGGAGATAAAAAGTGGCTTATTAATGACTGACATAAGTGATCATTTGCCTGTTTTTGTAGTTATGGAAATGAACAACAAATTAACACTAATAATAAGAAAAATCCTTGTTTGGTTCGAACAAAATCACAGGAAGTAATTATGGCCTTAAAGGAGGAACTAAGAAATTATAATTGGCATGAAGTTTATGTAGAGGATGTAAATGAGTCATATAATGCTTTCTTAGATATTTTTTTGACTTTGTATAACAGACATTGTCCTGTGAAAGAGTATAAAAGAAATCTAAGAAGAATAGAAAGCCATGGTTAACAAAGGGACTGGAAAAGGCTTGTAAAAAAAAAAAAAAAGGGCTTTACAGGGAATTTCTGAAACACAGAACTAAAGGGAAAAAGAGGATAAATACAAAGTATATAAAAACACTGATATTAATTATTAGATCACAAAAAAGGAATATGATAATCAGTTATTGCAAAATCATAAGAATGATATGAAAGGTATGTGGAGAGTGTTAAATAATAAGCTTAAAAAATTTAATAGGAAAGATATGCCAACATGTGGTTAAAAATGATGACACTGTGATGGAAAAATGAGTTAAATCAGTTTTTTTTTATTAATGTTGGTCCAAATTTGGCGAAAGACATTACCCATTTTGGATTTTCTTACTGAAAACAGTAATTCAACATTTCTTGGTGGACTTTATGAAAGTGGCGTACTGGAAGTGGTTAGAAAGTTTAAGAATAAAAAATCTCCTTGAAGGGTCACCAGTTCGATTCCCCGGACTGGCAAAGAGATGTTGGCTGATGTGCCCTTGAGCAAGGCACTTAACTTAATGTTCGGTGGTGGTCGGAGGGGCCGTAGGTGCAGATTGGCAGCCATGCTTCTGTCAGTGTGTCCCAGGGCAGCTGTGGCTACAAATGTAGTTTACCACCACCAGAGTGTGAATGTGTGAGTGAATGAATAATGGATCCATTGTATACCCTTTGAGTATGCTTTAATAGAAAAGTGCTATATAAGTCTAATCCATCATCAGCATAATTAAATGATTAATGGAACTGAATGTAAAAATTTTTGTGTTGATGTATTGTTAAATGCTTTAAGTGTACAATTATTCAGGAATGTAAGTTAAGATGTTATATAAGCTTTTGTTGTTGCAGATTTTTTTGTTATAATGAGAACATTTGGGTTGTTGTGGGTAGTGCATCAGGTGAGAAGGATAGGCACAAAATAAGCTTTTGTTTCTTGCCTATTCCTTTTTTTTTTCATGTTTATGTTTTATGTTTATGTTCATTAATGTAGAAAAGAAACCCAAATTAAACAATTCATTCATTCAGTGAGATTGAGGCTGAGGAATGTGGGTGGAGCTACATATTAGATGCGGCAGTGTGTCGTATGACTTCTCAGCTCTGTGTCAGTTTAGTGTTTTGAGTGCTGTGCTCCGAATTCTGCACTCTGAATGTTGTCCCAGTGGCTGATTTGTGTCAGTGTTGGATTTATGTCCCCTCCCCCAGTTTATAAATCTGTAGAAAAAAAATGCTGTTTGACCGAGAATCAAACCCAACATTGCAATGCAAACCTTTTTTCAATTGAGGTAAATGTCCGCTGTCTCCAGAGCCGACCTATTTGTTATCTGATTGCCTTGGTACTTTTCAGGGTGTGATGTTTCAGGATGTAACATGTTACCAGTCTACACATGATATAAGGAGGGCACTGATTGGCTCTGTGGTAATAGACAAACTGAGATTTCTTGCCACTGTACTGTGTCAAGAGTCACTTCATAATTTAAGACTTCCCTAGTTTTATAAAGAATTCCTATAGATTTAGAAAGTTTACTTTTGATGGAATGAATATGTCGTTTCCATGTTAGTTTATGGTCAATCACAAGCCCAAGGAATTTTGTCATAAATACTCTTTCAATACTTGTGATACTTTAAAGAAATATACACATCTACTGGCTTTAATGGTAAACCCCACTAAAGATGACTTCTATTCCAATATTATAGCAAGAAACTAAAACTAAAATTGGTCTGGTCATATTGTATCAATCTGTGTAATTTTCGGAAGGCTTGTTTGCCATTATATGCCCTTACTGTGTATCCTGTCTAGTCTTGGTCTCATTGTCAATACTCTGGTGTAACATGGTGCACAGATAGTCAATGTAAAAGGAGGTTCATAACAATACATCCTGACAAAGAGCTGCAGCTTTTAGGACCCTGTAATACCCCATTTCTAAACAATAGACTCATTTACAAGACTGGGCTTCATCACAATGAGCCGCACAGCGCTTTATTATAATGCTTACTGTGAGGTTCTGCTTCTGCTCAAAAATATAATGACGGTGTGTGGGGATTCTTTCTGTCATTTGCCCACACCACGCCCAGTGTTGGGAGGGTTGCTTTTGAAATGTATATCAATACAGATTACGGGATACATGACCAAAAAAGTAATCTGTACTGTAATCCATTATATTACTCAATCTGAGTACCATAATCAAAATACTTAGATTACTTTCACATTTTCTTGGATTTAAATACCATTTGAATGTAGAAAATCACACTGTGTTTACTGCATTGTAAACAGAATGATTCATGTGTGTTCTGTTTTAGAGCTGGATGAATGTATTAGGTCTAATGCCGGTGATCCACTAGCCGACATCGTGAACTCTACACCACACTGCCCCTATTCGTTTCTATGGGACGCATCGTGATGTGTTAAAACGCTTCTGCAAAGCGTTTAGGGTATGAGGCACGTCCAAATTGATGGGTCCGTCACGTCAAAAAGTTGAGCAGTGCCCAACTTTATTCAAATGAGGGCGTCCAACATGAGGCGGCTATCCAATAACAGAACAACATCGCCTGGGAGGTCCATGATGACAACACTGCATTTTCTGGAAGTAGTAGTGAATGTAGCACTATGAGACTCCGCTGAATGAAAAATGCTTCATAAATGCAATTCATTATTATTATAAACAAGATGAACGATGAAAAAATAATAGTGGCAGTGTCAAGTTACCCTTGCTTGAATGACGCTACACTTGAATCCTTAAATGTTGATGTGGATGGTGGGTGTTCGGAATTTACAGAAATAAAGTGTTGAACTGATTAGTGGAAGAAAGGGCTGTAATGACCACCTCCCTTTGCCTTTGGTTCAAAATTAAAATGACTGTCTAAATAGTATCAAGCTGTTTTATAGATGTGACTTCCCCTTAATCATTTCATAATCAAAGAGGGAAATGCTCTGCTGCTTCAGTCACGCCCACCTACAAATGGCAGGCGTCCTGTAGGAAGGCAGTGGTGCGGCTGGGCGATGCTTGATAGTGGATTACCACCGTGAGTCTCCTAAACAGACTATGAACATATGCTGTACTAGTACAAATATCAGGTTGGAACATCCCTACCTGGACTTGACGGTGAAGAATAATTTCTGTTCCCATGCATGTTCACATGCTATGTATGACATGTACTTACATGGACTGATAAACTCGCCTCATAAATTTATGTTCACATACTCAGTTGCATGTCATGTACTAAGTGTACTGATAAATTTATCTCATAGTAGAATGTAAATTTATGTTCACACGCTATGGGCCGATGAATCTGCCTTCTTGTAAGATTAGGTCAGGGTTAGTCTAATCAATTGTTGTTGATTAAGACATGACCTACATTCCTGCGCCTGGGAACAACAGACACAAACATTTTGCTAACACACATTTTGTGTAAATTGGGCATGTCCTGGGTTGGTGGGCGCGTCAAATAGGTAAGGGCCAATAGAAGCCGGTCATTGTGAAAAGTCCAACCTATTGTTTTGGGGGTGGAGACCACAAGAAGATAAATGTTACTGTACCCTTAGTTTGGGGTCTTCTTTTGTCCCCGTAATTTTGTTGCTCTAAAATATGTGCAATGACAATAAAGGCCATTCTAATTCTATAGCACACTGGGAGGCCTGGGCGAGAAGGACCAGCGCCAAGTGTTTTATATTTTCTGTGTGATCAGATTAAAGTCCTGAACTTGTCTTTGGAGCTTCCAATCAAATGAACACGAATTTGACCTGAACACCAGGTTGACATGTTCCCCCAACTTGCACTAAACAATAATCATCAAAATATTTGCGTCACAAATTGTATTATGAGAAATGTGTGGGAAACTGGATTTGTCAAAGGATAGAAAATAACAGAAAGTAATCCACTGATTTTTAAAAATGTAACTATGTTCTAATGACCATGTAACTGTAACAGATACAGTTACTCATATTTTGTATTCTAAATATGTAATCCCGTTACATGCATTCCGTTACCCCCCCCACCACTGACCACGCCATATCCTCCCGTCTGTCCCTTTATCTTACCAAGAATTGCGAGCACCATCCCATCCTTCAGCACCTCCATGGATCCTGAGCAGACAAAGAAGATGGCCTGGAGTGCGTCACCCTGCCGGAGGAGGTACTCTCCAGGAGCGCAGAAGGAGGTCTTCATGTGCAGCGACAAGGAGCGCAGGCAGCCGCGGCTGGCAGAGGCAAACAGCGACAGCTCCAGGATCTCCTTGTTAAGGTGCATGGTGATGTCGGATCGCAGCTCATCCGGGAAGTCTTTCAACAGCTGTGAAGAAGAGGAGGCAGAGGAACGAAGAAGAGAAAAATAGAGCAGGGAAGAGTGAGGAAAATATCCAGTACTGCAAAACAGGACTGATTCTGGGATCAAAGATTTGGGGGTGCTGAGCAAGAGAAATGTTACTGTTGTGTAGATTTAAACGCAATTTACTCCCACGTTTGTGAAAGAAAAGCAAAACACATTTTGGGTTAGGAAAACTCTGTGACTAAACCATCAAATCTGATAAAATAAATATTTAAATGATGAGCCACAGCAAAAGAGGAATAGATTAAGGTCATTATAGAAATATAGTCCTGGAAAAGTTTTGTCACATGCACCCTTATAGCAGCAAATAACTTGACTGATATTTGACCAATTGGAGTCATTAATAACTCAAAATGATGCTGAGAATCTGCACTTTATTTTTATTCTATCAAAATTAAATTTTAAAGATTTCATAAATATATTTTGCTTGATATTGATGAATAAATCAATTCCTAGCCCGGCAAATGTTTTTTTGCAAATTATAATGGATTAAATTATAGTCAAGAAATGCTATCTTTTTCTTAATTTATAACCAAAAACAAATAAAATTTCAGTCCATTACTGTATTATGGTCTAAAAATTTAAATGTAGTATTTTGGCCTTAGACTGTTGAACCAGCAGCTGTCCTCTGGATCAGTTGTTTTGCGGAGTCTAGACCTGGGTTTGTCATCAACATCACCAGTCTCTTGGTAGCACTTAGATCCACTGAAGGCATCTGTGACTTCAGCAGGGGACCTGGACTTCATGCTCTTGGTGATTAACCCTTTGGTCTCTGGGCTGATCTTAGGCATATTGTCAGAAGACTTGTTCCACTTGAACTGGTGTCTAGTGTGAGATTTCTGCTTTCATAGTTGAAACTTGTTTTATCGTTGTTTATTGTGGCCTAAAAATTGCAGCCATCTCATTGTGACAGCACTTTTGTCCAGACAAAAACAGTTTTGTGGATCTTTAATAAGCTCAGAAATATCCAAAATATTTTTTTTAGAAATGTCAGTTCACATGTTTGGAATTATTTTGAGGGATTGCTGAGCTATATGACATAATCTGGAGTCGAGATATTAGATATTTTCAGTATTGTGTATTTATACGACAAGACTTTTGTCCAGGACTGGTAAATGGTCGTTATATAGTGCTTTTCCGTACATTAATGCCACCCAAAGCACTTTACAATACAAGTCTCACATTCACCCATTCACACACACTCATACACCAGTGGATGGCTGGTGTATGTGTGTGCTGCTCACTGGGTTCAGTGTATTGCCCAAGGACACTTCAACATATGAACAGTTGGAGGCAGGATTCGAACCGCCGACCCTTCAATCATTGGACGACCTTCTCTACCAACTGTGCAACAGCCGCCCTGTATACTGACTGTATATAGGGTGGCTGGACTGTATACCCTAACCCAGGGGTGTCAAACTCAGATCCT
>JAPTGZ010000003.1:10272947-10284438 GCA_029814645.1 Fowleria isostigma
TTTAACGCCTGGTACAACTACAGGTACATTTGTCTGAAAAATATAATGATAACAACAAAAACAACTCATAGTAGTTTAATTTCAGAGCTGATATCTATCCATTTTCTATGGTTTTCATGACAATAACCAAAATCACATAAGTTCTTACATCAACATCTATAACATTGTACTGACAAAAACAATGCTTTTAGTCATTCCATGTTTTCTTTTCTGTCTGTTTTAGTCACGATACACACAGGAGTTTATACTTGATTGTATAACCGTTGTTTTTAATGACTTTTGATGGTCTAATATTTTTTTCTGTGACTGTAAACAAAAATATATACCCAAAGATTAAGATTTGGTTTAAATCAACAATAGACAATCATATAAAAAAATGTTTACTTTTTTTCAGAGAATTTTTACATGCTATAATTTAACATTTCAAGATTGTATAATTGATTGTAAGTCACTGTGTGATCTACTCATATGTATCTGATGTCTTGGTTTGATGAAATTGATTATTTGCTCTACATGGCGCCATCATGTGGTAAAACTCTCTTTTCACATTATATGTTAATGTATACTTTGAGACAAACAAATTATGGGTATCTATACACTATTGTCAGTGTTATCTCCATGACTGCTGCTTATACTTATGCTTATGACCTCCTTATTAAAGCTGCTGAGGCTTGTTCCAGAGGAGGAAGTTTGTAGATAAAACTCATCTTGGGACTCCAGTAGGTAATCTCACTAAGCATGAGCCAAAACTAATGAAGACCAAATTGAAAAAGGATATTTCAAGTGAGTATAAAACACAGAGCAAGTCAGTGAGTACTTGAATAACAATGTGTTCATTATGTGACACATTCAGTCTTGGCTACTGTTATTGTTCTAGTTTTACAGTGGGTAAAATGTATTTAAGCCCCTGTAAATGTTTCACTCATTGTTATATTGTGGCCCATTTGCTAATATTATTTAAGTTCATTTTTTTCCCCTCAGTGTACACACAGCACCCCATTTTGACAGAACACCCTCCCCAAGAATTGTTACATTTTTACAGATTAGAAAAAAACAACCCTGAAATATCACATGGTCACAAATTTTCAGACCTTTAGCTTAATACTGAGTAGAAGAACCCTTTTTGAGTTGATACAGCCATGAGGCTTCTTGGAAAAAGTGCAATAGTTTGAGCTATGACAACCTCACCCTGAACACGTCTCATCTGAACATGACCATGTTGATGTCCTTCAGAGGCCGTACAAGCAGCAGCTCAGTCTCATTCTCCACAGGATGCCACGTCTTCAGAGTCCCTGCAGCAGTCATCCTTTACAGTTGAAGACCATAGTCGCAGTGATGCTGTGAGGACAGCTGCTCTGAGCGCAAACACCAGGTGGGCCAGACTGGTCAATAAAGCAGATGAGTGAGCTGTCCACAGCAGTGACACCATGAACCAAGTGAATTTAATGTTTTGTGAAGATCATGATTCATAATGCAAACCTGTGAGTCCGAATGGAGTCCTTTCAGTGTAGTAAAATCTTTCCAGTGAAACTATACTCAGGCATGATCGTGGCTGATGTAAGACCCTACAGGACAAATATAGCATATGTTTATTATAACTCCACAATTTCACTTTCTACACTGACATACCTTAACCCATAAGGACCCAGTGCTACTTTTGTGGCCATTCTCAAATGAATGTTTCTGTCTATTGAACATTTTTAAGTGATTTATATGATTATGATGATTTATATGTATATATGACCCATTTGCAAACAAAATTTCCGAAAAGACCCAAGTGACTTTTAATTTTGTTTTGCAAATAAGTGGACCGGGACTCTATGATAGAGTCATCTTCACAGTTGTTCACTGTGAGGGAAGTGACTCAGGTGAGCGAGCACAGAAAGAATAATGGATCAGCGATAATTAGGTATCACTTAGGTTCTAAAATTTGAAAAAAAAAAAAAAAAGTGATGAAAGGAAAACGTGGCTTTAAGGTTAATAGGGAGGTCTGTCATGTCAGCATGGCCAGTAGCTCTTTACCCTCAAACACAAATGTCTGCAGATACTTGAATGGCCATTAAAACCTGGGCTGGTATTTTTTTTTTTAATTAACTTTAGCTTTCAGGTGTAACTATCTAGCCCTGCTTTTATGTGCTGATGTAGCCACTGAGCAAAATTAACTATGGCTATGTATAGATATAAATTGTAAATGCACAAAATCATCCATGTGCTGCAGCAAAACATTAATAAAAAAAATTGTCTATCATCATGAATGATAAACAGTGCTTTTATTAATGTACTTCTGCAGTTAGCTGAGGACTTTGTATGTTTATGCATACACAAGCAGCAAAAAATAAAAAAAAAAAAATGAAAAGATAAATAATAAATAAATAAATAAATGCTGTAGCAGATGACAAAACATTCAATTTTTTTTTTTTAAAGCACAGTATACAGTCAATGTATACAATAACAATGAACATGTATGTGCTATATACATATATTTAACAATAATTTGCCAGGGGGGAAGGCTTATACAATTATAAAATAATATTTAAGTCTGTACAAATGTTTATAGTTCTTATAACTTTTTTGTGTAAAGATTTATGCAAAAGCTTTAAATAATGTTCAACAGCTTTTAAAAAGTTAATAAAATTTGGCTTTGAATTACAAAATTTTAATTTATGAATGAAGAACTAAGCAAGTAAAATAAACAAAAAATTAATAATTTTTTTTTTCTTTTGTGGGGTACTTATAAAAACAAAACACATCTTTCTAGTATGTGACAAAGTCTCTGTACACACTGCCAATAATAAATCTGTTGAAGTCCTTCCATAGTGTCTTGGTGTATGAACAATGCTAGAAGTTGTGCAGCACAGTCACTGGATGGTCTACACAAAGAGAACAGGTTGCATCAAATTTTTTTTTTTGAATTTTAACATATGGTGGTAAGCAGGATCATATTTATGGATAATTTTAAATGAAAATTCTTTAATTTTGTTGGTGATAAGATATTAAGAGGAATCATCCAAACTTTTAGCCAATTAACATCCTCAACAAAACGATTCCATTATAATACCACATGTGGAGTAGAGACTATATCTTTCTGAAATAGGGCACATATATTTCTGTTGACATTTGTATAAACGCGTCCAAAACCGTTTTAGCCAAATAACAGGAGATGACAAAATCGCCATTTTTCATTTCACTACAATAAAAGCACTTGAACACAACACACTAGTAATTTCGAATTCACAAGTGGAAAAGATCATCTTCCCGATAGCGCGTGAGGGCGGCAGCAACTGTACGAAAATATTTTTGTAGTTTTTCAGTGGAAAATACGATCTAAGAGGGCGTTCATGGGCAATTTTTGAGTTCGTAACTAGTATTTAAGAAAATTCCAATTGCAAGTGAAGGCAGGGTGCCTGTTGGCGGCGGACACGATGAGGACTTGTCATTTGATTGGCTGTCGTCATCCCCTTGATATAACGAGTGGGCGTGGCTTCAGCGACCTGAGTTAGGTGTTGTCGAGTCAGGGCAGACGGCGGTTGACTTTGACTGTCTGGCTGATGTATTACTTTTAATCATTTTAAAAATGGTAAGTATCGGTGCACTGTCCATGCCCATATCCTTCGAGACAGTTCACCTATTAAACCGAATTTCACCGAAAGTTTTTGTCAACATGTAAATCATGCTAACAACGAGCTAAAGGACTAGCATAAATTAAGCTAGCGTTAGCCAAGTACATGAGCGCGAAAACTAAAAAAAAGACGCGCTATGTTTCTTAGAAACAGGAGTACAGAATTGTGACTTTGATTTATTGCTAACGTTACCAATTTTTCTAAGATAATTCACCGCTGATTCTGTCTGGTTTATCATCACCAGTAGGTGCTAGCTCCTCCATTATAGTTTCGTTTTCTGTGAAGCAGTTGTATGGCGACTGTTTTAATATAACAGGTTCGTCACCGTTAAATTTGCATATGTCATGTGGCAGCAATACATTAAATTATCGTGTAAGCTACAAGTCAAGAGGACTGAGGTGCTTGGTTTTACATCAATCATACAAAGTCACGGGCGTTTAACCACACTGGAAACAAGGCCACATACCTGACACAAGGTCAAAACCTTCAGGCTCCACTTCCGCTTTAGGAAGTAGTTTTGATTTATCTGAGTGTGGGGATGAAAACTGGGTTACATTACATGATGCTGTTCAAGAATCCGTCCATTGTTATTTTTGTCAGGATGCCCACAAGCCGAGGAGCAGTGCCCAGACATCACCCACCTCTCGGTTGGCAAATGGGTACATACTACCTGAGGGTAGACTGACTCCCAATGCCCTGTTCGTGGGTGGCATTGATATGAAGGTAAGACTTTCATGTACCATCAGCAAATAATACCTAATAATATCAGATTTAAATTTGTAATTGACAGGAACTGGATACTTAAATCTAAAAATTGACTGTGTAGTGCATGCCTGTTGTGAAATGTGCATACACGTCTGCTCTGTACCTATGTTTTCTCTTCAGTGGAACTGCACTATTAATTTAAGCATTTAGATGTTATATATATATACACATAGTGCCACATCATAACAAAAGTTATCTTGTGACACTTTCCGTTTAGAGCTGGTGAAACTAGACTTTTAAGCCAAATTGTGATTGTAACTGCAATATCAGTCAGTGAGATATATAATTGAAAATCTGAAATGCAAACATCCACGTTTAGGAAGTTTTTGTTGATCTAGTGGTAGAAATGCAAAGAATAGTAATATTTTGTGAGTTAGTGACACGTCAGAGGGAGATCTTATAATTTAGATTTTTTTTTTTATTCTGCTTGAAGTTTCTGTGTTTGAACTAACATTTCTAGACTGGCAAAATTGCAAATATCACTCACAGTTTTGGCCAAAATAATTGCAGTATGACTTTCTCACAAGTCAGGCAGCCCTACTCTGTAGTATCTCTTAAATTTAGTTACTACCAGCTGCAGTTGATGTTGGTCCTCAGTTTTGAGGTTGAGTCTTGTTTACCATTTTAAGAATGGAATTGAGGACTGCATTGAGCCTGTAGAAGGAGGAGGTTCTTCATATGAGGAAATGTGAATAACCAAACAGAAAAAGAACAAAATAATCTTACTGTAGTACCTCAGGATGACTATGGTCAGGGATAATATCGAAAGTCCAGTTTTTCACTTCAATTATAATTTGTAGGTGGATGAAAATGAAATGCGGGAGTTATTTGCACGGTTTGGATCTATCAAGGAAATAAAAATTATCACATACCGTGGAGGGATCTGCAAAGGGTGAGTTTTACTGCTTCCCCCAAGTGTCAGTACTTCACTACCTTCACCTCTGCAAGGGTATTGTAATTGGGCCTGTCTGTCTATCTACACCTTTAAGTCAAAACTACAAGTGAAGACTAGAGAATTTTACGCAAGGTATGTCTGTACCATCTGTCAGTTCCTCACAAGATGGTTCCTGATATTGATTAGGACTGTAGAGTTTTTTTTGTTTTTGACTACTCATTAAAATAGGACACTTTTGGACATTTTTATCATTTTCTACTGACAAATTGAAAATTTATTTCCTGTGAAAAAATTAGACCCATACTACACAACAGTAATAATAAACATAATCAAATTCTGTGTTGACTCAGAAGTGAGAGCATGTTTTTATTAATTTCATAAAGCCACCATACTTTAAAGCCACCATTACTTACATTCACTTAAAATTTGATGTTTACAGTAATTGTTCTTTTTTTTTTTTTTTTTTTTATAAAATACCTGTTCATATGTAGTCTGATAATAGTACTGACACTACTGACAGTGATATCACATCCAATCCACCAAAAGTAACAAACTATTAAGGCAAATGATAGAAACATGAATCCAGACCATGGGAGTATTTTTTGGGGGTCCAGGAAGTGATTTCTAACATACACTTGTATTCCCTTGTTTCCTTGAACATACTCAAACACTAATGCACTGTATCTGTATACCTAATGTGATGCAAGAGTGTGCATTCTTTTATCATCTAGTTTTAAATGGTTCTCTCAGCTGTGTGCTCTTACTGGTGTGAGGTATGTAAACTCTGTTGTTTCCTCTTGTAGGTATGGGTTTGTGTACTTCAATGAAGACGTCAACATTCAGTCAATCATTGAGGTAAGCAGATGCACACTCAGCCGCCATTTTTTTGTCATAATTCAGACCAATATGTCCTCTTTTCTGGTTTTTTTGTAGCAACCGCTGAGTTTTAGGGGCCGGAAACTCAAGTTAGGCCCCGCCATCATGAAAGAAAGGAGAGCTCGTACGTGTTCTGTTTAACCTCAGAATTCTTTTTGATGTATAAATTGAAAACTGCATAAACCATGAAATGTCATTGTAAATGTCATTTGTCCCCCCTTCATCCAGGGCCTGTGCCGTCCCACCTGGTTGGCCCAGCTCCTTGGATGAGCCCCACTCAGTACTTGTACTGCTCTTGCTGCTCACCTATGGGAGGGGGCATGGCACAACCTTCACCTGTGCTCAGCGGAGGAAGCCCATACAGTCAGGTAACACACAAGGACACAGTCAAACAATGAGTCATCACATTTCATTAGACATACAGAATGAACCTTCAGATGACCTCATATTCAATGACTTTTCACGTGTCGGACATTTCCAGTGTAAGAGAATGAGTATTTTCAATTGCATGGCGTGAGATGGTCATAAAACAGTCTGTCTTAAGTCAGTCTTCAGCTCATCATGACCCTCACACGTTCAAATTTGTGTAGTTCTATTATTACATTTTTAGCTCATGCCAGTAGTCTTCTGAGCGTTTGCATGAGTATAACCAATAGATGTGCCCTCTACAGCACCAATCATGAAACTGAAAATCATTATAAATCAAATGCCTAACAAACAGAACACTATAATCCAATTAGTTGTATTTTCTGGCTTCATAAAATGATGTGAGAGGTGCAGTAGTTCACTTCTGTATTGTAATCTTTCTCCTCTGCAGCTAAACTATTAAAGTAACTTTACTGCCACCTTCAGGCAGGACTGTTTTATGACTCTCTAGTTATAGCCACAGTTTTTCCTTTTTTTTTTTTTTTTTTTTTGGAGTGTGAGACCAAACCTCAAATGTCTGCTACAGACTGAATTTTATACACTGAATTCTAAAATCTGCTGATTGGGGCCAGGAACTCCCAACGTGTGCTGTGAAGGCTTTAGGGGGCTGTCTATATAATGTCATTAATAATACATAATTATGTCAAGGCACTTCACTAATAAAGGCCAAGGCCTTAAAGTAGGGAAAACCTCCTTTTATGGGAGAGAAAGTCTTGGACAGAACTGGGCTCTGGGTAGGCAGCCACAAGCCTTTTCTGGTTTGGCTCAGTGGAAAGAAGAAAAGAAAAACAAAGAGCAACAAACAACACTGACACTAGACAGGACGGAGGGAAGAACCACATATCCGCTTTGGAATCAGAGATACCTGCAGAAAGGAGAAAAGGGAGGACAGAGAAAAACCACAAATTATAGGAAAGTGAAGATAACACTCAGTGACATTCAGTGGTGACGTATAAACACATCAAAGAACAGGAGCTGAGAATGAGAGGAGAGGAGAGGCATTCAGGGCACAGGCCTTACTGCTGAGGAATAGACAGCAGAACTAAACGATACCCCAACAATATAATCTTTTAAAAAGGAAAGTTTTAAGTGTAGTTTTAAACAGTATAGGCCTCCTGTAGGTAAACCAGGGTCTGGTTTGGCAGAAGTACCTGATAACTGAAGGCTCTGTCCAACAGTCTAATTTAGGAAACTCAGCACTGCAAGTAAACCTGCACTCTAGAGGGTGGAGTTTGTCTTTATTGTAAGGTCCAGTTAGGTCTTTGGTCTCCAGTGTGATGTGACCTGTCTGTTCAAAACCTTAATCAGTTTGTCTCACTTAAAGACTGTATATTCTGTTTATTTGTCAATGTCATTTAGGATGTGTTGTCTGTCTCACCTGTTCATCATGCAGTTATTTTTTGTAGATTATCCACATTATTTGTGGTTTGTTAAGATTGACATGGAACAAAATAGAATATAACAGACTGCCAAAGTCTATAAAATCAATGAACAACAATTATGACGTTTCTTACAGATGTAAGATGTAACAGCAGTATAAACACTGTAGGTTTGACCTTCAGTCTGTTTGCAAACTTGGACTCTCTCTATATATATGTATATAGTATATAAAATGCAATTCATGTATTCAAAGTGTTTTTATTACACATCAGGTCTTCCACAAAAGCATAACGCAGTCATCACTTTTTATCATACCCAAACCCATGAACACTCCTACCCTGCTCCACCATATAAAAAAATAAAATAAGAGACTCAAATCTTAATTGCAGACTAGTTTTAATACTACTACTCTGGAATAAGTGAAGGATCTAACTTTATGTGATTCAAAACAGGTTGCCAGGTACAGAAAAACTTATTGGCTCATCCTCTTATAGAATATCAAATTTTTTCCAATGTTGAATGAAGTAGAAGATCCAGAAACCAAGATTTTATTTCTTTCCTTTTAAGGAGCATTAGTCAACAGGCTAGAAGAGTGGTAAAGGCTTTATAATATGCAGTATTTTCATAGCTGTTTACTATTGGCTGTTTATTACTATGGGTCACTTTGTATTCTCCCTCTTTTTACAGCCCTACCCATATTCCAATTTTGGAGGGAGTATCTTCCCACAGATGCCAATGAACTATGCACAGAATGCCTATGCCTACCAGGTACAGACACACACACACACACACACACACACACACACCCTTACACCAATTAGAGTATTCGATGCAGGGTCTCGAGGCACAGAACATAAGCTCCTGCATATAAGATGAAGGGTTGAGCCTGGTTTAGGTCCACTTGTCCCCACCCGCCCCATCCCTTGCACACCCATTCCTCTGCTGTGGTCTGGCGTGATTTGTTGCCCTCTGTTTGACCGCTGACCCCCCCCTCTCCCCTGGTATGCAGTACACCCCACCGTACTGGACGGCGGACCAGAGGACACGGCCTGTCAATCAGGTGATTCTGCATTTACCTAGAATATGAGTGAATGTCTGTAAGTCTGAGGGAAAGCAAAACCTGGGATGTGAGAACCCTCTTATGGCTTGTGGTCTGAAAACATTGTACACTCAGAATTTCTAAGTAGCAAGGCTATTATACATAGGGCCACATGATGAATTTCAAAAGGATTACAATAGAACTTGAGTCAATAGCAATGATAATTTTTGGAGATTCATATGCAATAACAACAAATCTAACAGGGTGTTGCAAAGATGAAATATGTGCGACACCTTCAAGCACCATATGTGGGTCGAAATAAATCTTGGCAAGTGAATCTTGAAATTGTTTCGTACAATTTAGTGGCAGGTAAATGTTTATACTTCCAACCCCATTAAGAAATCATTGGAAGAGTATGGAAAACTTATTAGAAACAAATGTAGTGAATTGAGAATTAGCTTTGGCTTGTATTGTGGTGTAAACTGTATGATACAGATAAAGGTCAATGACATAAGTTCAAATATAAGGCTCTGGAAAAAGATTAAGCGACCACTGTAATTTCCTCTGAAATCCTCATGTGTGCATGTATGACAGCCATTCTATTTGTGTGTCTGATGAATTCCAATACAAGCACACCTTATTCTACTGAATAAACACCTGATCCATGTCTTATTTAAGAAGAAGTATAAAAACCACTACTGTGGCCATCACTATGTTGTTTCAATAGGACTAGCTGGATGGCAGAAACAGTGCTATTAGTACTGCAAAAGCTACTTGAAAGCTACTGGACTTCTGCTCTGACAATGTTCCCAAACTCTGAGGACTGGTGTTTCTATCAGGCTCCTGGGCTCAGCTAGGTCCATAAAGGTGTGGATGACAGACCACTAGATGAAGACCCTGTCATGGCCAGAACAACCTCCAGACCTGAACTCACTTTGAAAACTTCTGGAATTAGAATCCAGAGGAAGATGGATGGAACCAAGACATCCAACATTTAGGAGCTTCTCGAATTTCTATGGCAGGAAAGAGACAAAACACGTAACGCCGTCATTGAAAATCAGGGTTATTCCACTATTAAAACAGTAGTATTGTTTTGTTTAGCAATGAATGTGAACGTGTTTTCTCTGCATCATTTGAGGTTGGAAAACACTGCATATTTTTACCATGTGTCATGTTCTGCCATTACATGCTATAAATAACAATATTTTTAGTTGGGAGAAATGTTGTCGGTAGTTTAGAGAAAACAAAAATGTACATTTTATGCAAACTCATAGCTATAAATGGTAAAATTAGAGAAAGTGATCAGTTTGCAGTGGTCTCTTTTTCCCAGAGCTTTAAATATTTCAAAGTTGTAATACCACTGATGACCACTAGGGCGGCTCTCTAAAAGTTAAATTTTTCCCAGGACCATTTGTAGGGTCATCTGTTTTTTATGGGTTCATCTATTAAGTGGTCTGGTGATTGAAGTCAGACCTCATAGGCATGCATATGAATTTTAGAAATCTTTTCTCAATTGCTATTATTTTTCTTATTATTGCGCTTTTTTCTGGCAGTGCAACTCAGTATTTTACTTAAAAGCACATAAAAAATCAATTTTCCACCGTTAAGCAAATACAATGCAAATCTAATGCATCTGCTCCACACTCTGTTAAGCTAGCAGTTCATAGTGTGTCACATTTTACATCTATCGATCTCCTTTTAATGCCTCAGCAAATGATCGATTTTGTTATCAGTTTTCAACAGATAGAAATAAAACATTTTGTCTGGTCATACTGTCATTGTAGAGGGTCGAGTGCCTCTGTGGAGAATGCAGATGAAGATGCATTCAGCCAGTTTTTCTATCCTGCAGCTGAGAGCCAGATTAGTTCAGAAAAACACATGGCTCTTTGGTTTTATATTGGTTTGGTCTGTTTTGGACCATTAACAGACCCCCCACCCCCCATCCCTCTCATTGTGACGGCCAGACCCCTACAGCATTGTAACATAATGTAATGTTACTATGGGAGTTATGTGTCATTTTCTGACTATTAATATAAATCGTCTTGCCTAGTCCTCATTTTATTGTCATATACTAAGTGATAGAAATATGATAAAACTGAAAACATTGCTGGTTGAAGCTATTCATTTATTCAACTCAATTCAGTTCAACATATTGCATATCACTTTAACTTAATAAGGCTGTGATATGTCATGTCTATGATATATTTTCAACCTTTTTTACATTACACTTTTTTCTCCTGTTTTGCGGCACACCTAGACAGAAATGCTTCCAGATGCCACTTAAGGTTTTATTGTCATTAAAATCCAGTTCCTACACATTAAACTAAGAGTGTGACAAAATATGGTGAACGATTGTGATATTTAATCTTATGATGGAATATCAACTCGCTCTTGCATGTATCGTTTTTTTTTAAAATTATTATGAAAATTTAGCTGATAGAAATTTCTTTCACTTCACTTCCTCCATAGTGAGTTGAGTCACTGTTTTAC
>JAPTGZ010000003.1:10344282-10356012 GCA_029814645.1 Fowleria isostigma
AGATAGATAGATAGATAGATAGATAGATAGATAGATAGATAGATAGATAGATAGATAGATAGATAGATAGATCAGTTGTTTTGTTGATTCCATATAGTTATTTTTCATATATGCTTATACTTTTATATTTTTGTGGTTGTTGTTTCAGCTGATTGTAGAATAAAGGACAACTTTGTCATTTTTAGACACGTCTTTCTTAACATTTACTATTGTTCGCCTTTCTAAAATAAACGTTAAATCGAATCTGACAGATTAATCGATTAAAAAAACAATCGATAGCTGAAACTTTAGACCAGTGTAGTGAACAAGAAATCGTAGCGGCCTTAGGACCCAGATCCGACAGCGGAAGGAGAAATGCTGCTGCGTCCTCCTCCTCCTCATCACCATCACCATCATCCTCATCACCGCTGCTCCGGTCTCCACCGCTATGACACTAAATCTAACCCCCGCAGCTCTGATCATCTGTGTTAGTATGTTAGTTAACGGTCAAACCGAGGACTCCAGCCTCACCGACAGAGCTTATGTGGTGTTAAAGAACCAGAACCTGGGTAAGAATGGCCTCCATCTGTGTGTAGTACCGATGGGAGGCTCCTCAGAGCAGGTAGTGATGCTGAAGCTCAGGCAGATGTCAGTGTTCTCAGAGGGACGACAGGGAAACTGAACCCTAGAATAATCGAATACACTCATAGCTCATTCATGTGTGTGTGTGTGATGGGGTTACATGTTGTGTTTACTGTCCTCAGTCACTCTGGGCAGTGTGTTCGGTGTCCTCCTGCTGCTCATGATCATCATGGCTGTCTGTGTCTACAAACCCCTGACTCGACGATGAAAGTCTCCTCACACCTGGAGACCACCCCCATACATGTCCACCCGGTGAAGTGACGACCCCGGGCCCGACACCGACCTCTGCTGGACCAGACCCGCACAACCCCGATCTCAGAGAAGACACTGACAACACCCACAATGCACTGGGCGATTTCTTATTTATTGTGATTATTTACAAAACAGGCCAAAAGTTTGGAAGTTCACAAACCCTCTGTTAAAACCAGTATGAATTTGATGGACTTTGGGATGTAGTTACTGCATGATGGGACTTCAGTTTCAGTGATGTGCACTATTTTCCTCAATTTACCTTCAGAAACAGTCACGGAACAAATTATTAGACCATCAAAAGTTATCAAAAACAATGGTTATACAATCAAGTACTAACTCCTGTGCAGTATTGGGGAGTAACGGAATACATGTAAAAGGATTATGTAAATAGAATACAAAATATGAGTAATTGTATTCCATTAGTTGCAATTTTAATACATGTAATCAGAATACAGTTACACTTTTAAAAATCAGTGGATTACTTTGTTATTTTTTATCACTTCACAAATCCAGTCTCCCATGCATTTCCCATAATCCCTTGACACAATATGTGACACAAATATTCTGATGATTAGTGTTGAGTGGAAGTTGTGGGAATGAGTCAGTCTGTCAAGTCCTGTTTAGAGATGTTCCAATCTGATGTTTGTATCAGGGCTCTGCCTCATTTTCTATAACCAGACAAAACACCAATAAGTTATTTTAGGTTGTACTAGTACATCACACGTTCATATGTGTTTATGAGGCTTAGACCTAAAACAGAACACACAACAATCATTCTCTTTATAAAAGAGTAAACATGATGTGAATTACTACATGTATATGGTATTAAATTCAAGAAAATATGAAAATAATCAAAGTATTCAGATTACAAACACTATTCCTGTGTATGTTATGTGACTAAGACAAAAGAAAACATGGAATGCCTAAAAGCACTGTTTTTGTCAGTGCAATGCTACAGATATTGTAAAAGAGATTTTGGATCTCAATGGGACTTCCTGGTTAAATAAAATAAATAAATGTAAGGTGATTTTGGTTATTATCAAGAAAACCATGAAAAATGGATAGACATCAGCTCTTAAGTCAAACTCTTATGAGCTATTTTTTGTTATCATTATATTTGTCCAAACAAATGTACCTTTAGTTGTACCAGGCATTAAAATGAACAAGAAATTGAAGAAAACTTTAGGTGGTCTAATAATTTTTCCCGTGACTGTATGTTACCAGGGCATTGCTGAGTAAATGTTAAAAAAAAAAAAAGGTAGTTTATGATAAGAAAGCCTTTATTAGTCCCACAATGGGGAAATTGCAGCGTTACAACAACAGAGTACAAGAGCAGCAGTGAAATAAGGGTTACAGGATTAAAAGTATTAAAAAAAAACAAAGTGCACATCTACCTATCTTGAACTCAGTGACAAAAACTAGAATAACCTCTTATATACAGTGAGCGATTAACAGTAAGTGGCAGAGTATAACACAGGGTGAGTGCAGATGGATGAGCTAATACTGTTGGTTGATTTGAGGTTAGGGCTACAAGAGTCAGAACTTACTCTTTGACTTTTGAGAGTTTTTTTTTTTTTAATTATATCTTTATTTGGAAGTTGCATGAAAAAACAACATATTAACATTTCCCAAAGAAGTCGAGTGAATGTCCTTCCATTTTCGTTTTAGGTCTGGAGAACAGCTTCTTCTGTAGTTGGGGCACAAGCGTTCAAAATGGCCAAAGTTATGGCCGTGGAACAGTCCTTGTCCTTAGTGTTCAGAAAAAAAATGTAAAATTGAAATTCACAGGATTTTTGACAAGACAAAAACAATTGATACACCATTGACTTTAGAGAGTTTGCGTCCAAAAATCCTTATCAATCTCAACTGTGTCCATATCTCTGAAAACTACCACAGAAATGACTACAAAGAAATAAGTTATGATGATTAGAAAAGGGCTGGAAGAAAGAGGGGGACAGCAAAAGAGGAAAAACATGTCGTCGTCACCACTAAGAGATGTATCAAAAAACAGCATCAAAAATAAGGGAGGAGATCAACATGACGAGGTCAGCTGTGAAAACACATTTGATGAAGGCTGGTCTGAAGGTGTGTTTCAGGAAAAAAAAAAAAAAAAAACAACCACTACTTCACCGAAAAGAACATGAAAAAGAGATGACTGGACTAAAGACACAAAAAAACTGGACCTACGATGACTGGAAAGAAGTTCTGTGGAGTCTACGTCTGCAGATAAACCGGTGCACGTCTGAAAGCTACATTTGTAAACGCCCACAATAAAGGTATCATGAAGAAGGAACAGGACCATCCAGCATCATGCAGTTTCATCTGGACCAACAGTTAAGGGTTGAAAGTTGATTTTGCAGCAAGATAATGACTAAGCATTTTTCTAACTTTGTAATGGTTAACAAAACAAAAAGAAGAGGAAGGAGTTCTTCAAATTGATGGCTCGGCTCCGTCATATCCAGACTTCTCTCCGGTTGAGTTTATGTGGGACGAGTCGGATCAATCAAAAGTGCATCCAATGAATGAGTAGTCTATCACTGATGAATTTAAGAAACCTTATATAAAGCCCGATATATGATCTTGTTGTTGTTAAAGCCAGAGGAGGTTACTTTAGAAAACGCAGTCAAATAATTATAATAAATCTTGCAAAACTGTATTCTGATAAGTGACTCTACACAATAATTATGTTTATTCTGTTGCAAAGTATAGCAATGAAACTATGATTTGTTTTTGTTCAAATTTAATCTTACTTCTAATTTTTGGCCTGTGGTGTATAAGAAATTGTTTTTTTGGTCAGCCTTTTATGCCTCTATGTTTTCTGTTATTTTGTATTCAGAAACAAAAACAATCACTTTGTGACCTTTAATGCTGGATTGATGAACACAAGTAATGATAAATGATTATTGCTTTTATTTATTTACATGGTATACCAGGGTTTAATGCTACTTCAGACTATATTTTTTATTAATTCAATTGTACTTTGAAGGAAATGCTGCATTTGTTAATTTAAAAGCCATATTGACTGTATTATGAGATGTTTTAAAGTGAATTTTTAATAAACCTTCAAACCCTGTGAGGGTTTAAATGATGAGGCTTGTAAAGAGAGTTCTTAAGTTAAAATTTAGTACTTAATACTTACATTTGGAGATTTTGAAAGAATGTTACACAAACCTACCCATAAAAACCACTGATAATACTGATAATCTGACTTCACAATCACATGTTGAAAGATGTTTGAATGTCAGTAGAACGCTACTATACACAGCCCAATGGTCCTACATGTACACAACATACTTGGCAGATATTTTTAACATCAACAAATCGGTTATTCTACAACAGAAAGTCACAAAAGAATGCCATCTGTGTGTATCAGCTGTGTTTGTTAATGAAGGCACGCCAAACATGTCATTTCATTCACATACAAATAAAGTGCTTTTATTTTAGAAACATTTTGAAACACACATTTTCTTAAAATTCTGACGTAAAAAAAACTGCAGCTTGAGCAATGCATTACAAAGATTTCCATTAAATTAACCAGAGCTAGCCTTTTTTTCTTAAGTCAACTGGTTTGCAGTTTGGCAACTTGCTTGTTATCATTAGTAGTTTTTCAGCTGAAGCCCCTGAAAGTCAAACTCAGCAATGCAGACAGAGCTTTCATAAGTGGTTGTAATCAACAAAATCAATTATAGTGGTTAATGCATGTTAAGCAGCATCACCCTGGTACAATCTGTATGCAAGTTACAAAATAATAATAATAAAAAAAAAATATTTTCAGAAAGTTGACACCACATAAACTGCCCCACCTCTCTTCCCCACTAAGCATCACTGGAACTAAGCAGTTCCTTGGCACATGCTGAAAAATGTCTTGCACATGGTGGCATGCATGATCTTTGAATCTGTGCTGTCTTCTCCTTTGCTCAGAGGTCTAGAGTTGTTCATGGCTACAAAAGGCGACCAGGCTGCCCTCACGAATAATCTCTGTGACACTGGAGGTGTGATTGCGTGGCATCTTAAAATCCACAGACTGAGAGGTCTCTATTGCATTTTGGAACTGAGGACACATTATTTAATGTTTCTCAGTGACAGTTGTGAGTGTAATAAAATATACTGCATCACCAGGAAATAGGAGAAAAACTGCAGTTATAAAAAAAAAAAAAAAAATCAGTCTGGGAAAGTTAAGCCTCCATACTTATTGCAGAAACCATTTTCCATGACCATGCAGCTGATTAAACTTGTCTCTTTCACAGCAGCATGCTTTTGTTTCCCATCTGAAGAGTGTACATTCATACTTGCATCTATTTATGACAGGTTGACTCCACTGAAGTCAACTTGCTAAAATAAAATGAATATTGGCAAGAGATATGTATGAATACCTTTTTTCACCAAAGAAACATTTACCTACCTGTAATTCCTACAGTTTGACAAATTAATTTCCAATCTGAGTGAAGGGACTGAAGTAGAACCCTGAGATTTGTGTTTGTCAGCGAGCCCACGGCGCTCAACAAAGCGACTCAGTAGGAAGACTAAGCAGTGCAGACACACATTATCCCATCGTGCCCACAGTCCTGTAGTCTTATGTTCAACTAGGCAGTTTTCATCCTAGCTTATTGATAAGGGACTGAGGACAATGGTGCCATAAAAAGAAATACACAACAGCACTCAGGAGATTAAGAGCCTCGTCTGAGTAACAACACTATATGAAGATTTACATGGGAGTTTTCCACTGATACCCTCAGTTACACTGATTTGAGCCCACTCCGCTTAATGGTTAAATCATGGGTCGTCGCTGTGGTTCTCAAAAATAAAAGAAAATAAATAAATAAAAGTTGAACCCCTTTGAAGTTATCTTAAGAGTCCATTAATCAAGCTTGGAGGGTGGAGGAGCAGTATGTGGGAATAGAAATATATAAAGGAGTATGCTCTTACCAAAAATACCTTTTGGAAAATATTGGATACAGAGAGTTTTGCTATTGCCTGTACAAGAATGACCTGTAAGAAACAATTCTCCGGTTGCATAGATGACTACAGTGGTTGGGAAGGAAAACTGAGGTGTGGTGGTTGCTTCAGGATCTGGTAAAAGTTACAGTATTATTATTAGCGTGGCATAGCCTCACTAGTCAATTCCCTCTTATTCCTTTTACTTGTCAGTGAGTGATAGCTGCAATATCCTCTCCAGTTCCTCTTCCTCCTGCTTCCTCATCTTCTCCTCTTCCTCCTGAGCTTGTGCTGACAGCTCCATGGCCAGGCGGAGGTCTGAGTCAGGGCTGGATGCGGATAGGGAGCTCGCAGGGCTGGAGGTGTCTCCATAATCCACCAGCACCCCCTCTGGGATGCTCCTAGAATTACATGGAAACACAAAATTCATCACCACAGTGTGCTTCCTTATTGTCATATAAACAATGGAAAGTAACCACATCACATTTACTCCTTTTCCACTGCACCTTTGCAGCACAGCTCGGCTCAGCTCTACTCAACTCTACTCACTTTTAGCACTTTTCCACCGGGGGTTGTACTTGGTACAAGTACTGTTTTTCATACCACCTCTGCAGCAGTTCTATCTGGGCTGAGTCTGTACTAGAAATTTCACTGCGACCACTGATTGCTCCGAGGGAGAGTCATCACACGTACACACAGCATGATGTAAACACCATACACTGACAAGAGTGATAGCAGAGAGGGTCTTCAGATAGTCTCTATGTCATTCTCTGTCATTTTACTCACAGCTTAGTCCGCATAGACCACACCGTTCAATACCACATCTATGGTATCTAAGGCATTATCTTACCAGACATCATCTCTATCAGCTCTTATCCGCTGGTGTTCAGCTTTGTACTTCCACATTGGCTTTCATAACTTTACTTTTCAGCCATGTTTCGCATCTTCGCTTGTATCCGTTTCTCTGTCGTTTCACCTTTTCTGTGACAAAAAGCCACAGACCGATCAACAAGTACAGCAGAACCTCCATGTCATCCATTTCTTTACTGTTTACTAATACCAAAAGTTATGTTTTAAGTTTCGACTCCACTAACCACGCCCATCTCACTCACACCGAAGTGATTCCACAGCGGTGGAAATCAGACGGTGCTATGACAAACCGTGTAGAGCTGAGCCGAGCCAAGCCAAGCTGATACCATGCCGTGGAAAAAGGGGCAGTTCACTCAAAGACTGAACTTAAGTATAATTTTAAGGTTTTTACTTTATACTTCCACTATACTAGAGAAAAAAATAGTTTTACCTTCAACTATATTCATTTGACAGATTTAGTTTCTTCTACATTGAAGATTTGAAACAATTGATAAAAAACGTCAAACATTGTTAATGACTAAACCAGTAGCTTCCAATCTTCTTGGTTTCTGGAAACGTACAAAAAGTAGTGTGTAGTTGACTACTATGTCAGATATTTATGAGTTGTCAACAGCTCCAACAAATACTGATTTTCCCTTAAAAGTTTCTCTCGGTTTCATTTCAATAAATATTTAAATAATCCAATCTTCTTCTACTACCACTACTACTTTCAGCTTCACCCTTTAGGGGTCGCCAAAGTAAATAATCTGCTTCCATCTGACTCTGTCTACTACATTTTCTTCTTTCACACCCACTATCGGCTTTGTCCTCCTTCACCACATCCATAAATCTCCTCTTTGCCTCCTGTCTGGTACCTCCATCTTTATCATCCTTCTACCCATATATTCAGTATCCCTCCTCTGCACATGTCTGAACCATCTCAGTTTGGTCTCTATCCCTTTGGCCCCAAAACACCCAATCTGAGCTGTCCATCTGATGTGTTTGTTCCTAATCCTGTCCATCAAATAATCCAACATGTGACAAAAAATGAAAGATTACTGAGAAAGTTCAATAAATCTTCTCTCCCATTAATCATGTGATGGATCAACTATCCCCATCTCCAGCAACTACAACAGTAACATGATGCTTCACTGTAACTAATCTAACAATGACTTTTTATACATAACAAAACATGTGTCAGAGGGACCAAACCTCCATTTTCATTTCAGGAGTGAAAATGCATTTTGCTTTTCTTAAGGACAACTTTTACATCGCTTACTGGTCCATTTAATTAAGTAAAAGATCTAAATACTTATTTTATCACTGCATATAGAACAAGTTAATGAAATATAGTGTGATCTAAAACTCACTAAGACTAGTAGATATTTATTACTCTTACTGTTCTCATATATAATCATGTAAGTCCTACACTTACAGCCTTAAAGGAGTGATATTTTGTTTTTTTAATAGAATTATGTATTTCAAAACATTTTCCTGTCGTCTACATAAACTCTAAATTTTATGTTTGGGTTGGAATTCTTCATTAATTCAACTCTACAGGTCCATCCTCAACCGTATTTCTGAGTAACGACACAAACAAGGTCATTTTGAGCACTGGTCCTTTAAATGCAAGTGAGCAACACCCCCCCCAGCTTGTTGACTGTGCTGCTCTGTCTCATTCAGCCACTTATGTTCTTTGATACAATCAACAGCTGAACATATTATTGTAATGGGCTCAAAGTTTGGACATATTTTCAGTATAGACTACAACCGCTGCTGCTGACAAACAATTATGTCGTACTCAGAGAAATGTTCATGGGAAGTCTTGACCTTATATATGTAAATGTCATCACATAACTAGTTATAGACATAATGAATTTAGTAGGAATTAAAATGGGTTATAGAAATCCACTAAATATTTTGCCAAAATGAATATAAAAATAGCTCTGCAGTCCCTGGAGGGTTCACATTCCAACTTTATGAATATTAGGGTCCAAATACACAAATAAATGATCAAAGACTAATTAAAATGGGTTTAGCAAAATATAACCACTTTAATATGTGTTCGTACCTGTCACTCTGACTACTGGGCATTACGTCAGTGAATTCCCCATCAGCATCATCCCAAATTCCCTCCTGCAAGACCGAAACACAAGGAGCACTCAACAGAGCTAGAGAAGAACAGTGAAAAATTGGGTGAACAAAGCAATGTAGTACATTCTGACCTGGCCGGGGACTCCGTGAGAGTCCAGGAGACTCTGATGGATGGCATACTGCAAAAGCTCTTCATCATTGTTGGACATAGGTGTGTGGCGGCTTCCCCCTCGACGGTGGTAGTAGGGAGGCACCTCAAACACTGAGGGACTCACCTGGAATGGAGGTGGTGCTGGGTGGACGAAAAGAAACTGAGCTGAGAACAAAAAGCACTTATTTTTCAAGATAATAAAACATTTAGAGGCTGGTTACATTCACACCTGCAACTTCTTCTTCTTCACCCGAACATCCTGAAGATGTTGGCGTGGCTGCTGGTGTTGCAATTGCTTCCTCTTCTGTGGTGCATTTATTAACATTACCAAAGGTAATTCTGGCATTTAGCACATGAAATAGAGGAATCTCTGCAAAAAACACATAAGTGATTAGAAATTCAGACCATAGTGAGGAAATGAGAGTACTGCTCAGCGTGTCAGTTTAAGTCAGACGTTACAGGAAAGTCACACACCAATTTTAACAGGAAATCCAGGAGGAAACTTCAGGGTGACAAAGTCTCGAAGCCTTGCAAAATGGGAACTTGTCCGGGCCATGAGGTCAATAATGGGGGTCACCTGCTCCACCAGGGACAGGGGATGCTCCTCACTCATCCATAATGTACCTTTGAACCTGCATAAGGAGAGATTTAGTGATAAAATTGTTGCCAATAAGTAAATGTTACTACTGAGAATGACTTGCTTAGACATATATGATGATAAAACTGTTTCTTACTTCTGTGTTCGAATGCTGAGTTCAATTGGCCGGCCAATGTCTCTGTCTCCCAAGTCAAAGTCAGGATCAAAATATTCCTCAGGAGTGATGGCAGTGGGATTGTTGGCAGTTGCATACTCCAGAGTGAGGTCCTGTAGAGTTCACCCATAAACTGCATCAGCAGCATGGTGGAAATTAAATGTGTCAATCTCATGAAACTAATGCACGTCCATCTTACCCCTTGTGCACTTATGTGCTGCTCCACGGTCCCCAGCAGAGACTCTAGGATGTTCCTCTCACCTGCAAACAAATCTACTTTCAGTCTCTGCTAATGCAAGTTTGTTACATATTTGCAGGAATTGTGTCAATTATGTTACAATACATTCACTGCAAAGTGTACACAATAATATTGCTCACTTTTGATCCGAGCTTTCTCCTCATCTGTAAGATGCTCTGTCCTTGTTCTAATTACCACATTTACATTGTTCACACTGAAGACCTAATAAAAATATTAAAAACACAATAAAAAAAATTTGTCAGTATTAACAAGAGGCTCCATTGCTATGAATTGTAATATACTTTATTTAAAACTTATTTAAAACTAAAATATTATAAAAACTGTGAACCTTAGCTTCAAATCCATTGACTACTTCAGTTTTGTCAGTCCTCCAGCCCCAGATCCCAGACTTGTTCCTGTTTTAAACAACAGCATTTTTGCATCTTTAGTAAGAGTTTTTAATAACAGTTACATAAAATACATACTTGTGAATGTTTGAGGAGTAACACCACTTAGTTTGTATGGAGTGTGAGGTATTTTCTGAAACACTTGCCTCTCAAAAGCAATATCCTTGGTGTCCAGATATGTGTTGACAATAGGCGTAGTAAGTCTTTTGGCAACTTCCTGTTCAGCAGGCTGCATTGACTCTAGTGTGACGTCCTCCATTTCTTGGGATATGTTGAAACGCTCTGTGTCCACCACTTTATCATCATGGTTCACCTCCATCAACTCTGCACATGAATCTGTTATAAAGCAGTCAATGATAAATCTAAAGCATCTTAAACTAAGAGCCATTAACCCCACAGACAAATACACATTTAGGCTGACGGTTAAATACACACCGTCTCCTCTGAAGATGTAGCTCCTGCGACCTCTGATCCAGGTCATATTCTCAAAGCCGAGGAGCGTGGCATCTACTCGCAGGCTGGCACCACTTTTCCAAATACGACAAACATCACTTGGACAGACCCGGGAAAGAAGAGGAACTGTGAAGCAACAAATGAACAATTAACAATGGAGGAAATGGATCAACACACACAAAAAAATGTGACAGAACTAAACATCCACAAACAATTCAAGAGGCAGGTATGTTGTTCTTCCTGTATGACCTGACATAGCTTCTCTGCAGCCACACTTTCCGTCTTTTGAACAGATGTTTAATTACAGCGTGCATTTCCTTTGCTTACACATAACAGTAACAGCCTTGTTCGGGTTACTGAACATGTGTGACCTACTTTACTTTTTGCATACATCTACAGACAAAAATAAGAGAGACAGCGAGATCCCAAAATGGCATATGCAAATCTGGTTGTGGCACATGCTGGTCTGGTTGTAACATATGCCAGTGCAGTTGTGGCATATGCTGGTCCAGTTTTGGCATATGGCATTTAGGAGTGGCTTATGCCAGAGCCTGGGGTTGTCCATCATACAATAATACTGCCCACCCACCATTTCACTTTACAACAGTATAGGTACTCGCATCATGTTTGTTTTTCTTTATTGGCAACAGGACTGAAACACTGTTGACAATGGCCAGAAAATGTTTTCATTCAATGCACGTTTGAGTCATGTGCAGTGTAATGGAGGTTTATTTTATTTTGTTGGTATGCTAATAATAATGAGAGTGAATCTGTACACGTATGGCCGCTGATGAGTTCAGTCAAGTTTTAATGCCATGTTAAGTGACTGCAGTTAGCCTAGCCACCATAGCTAGTCCTTGTTGTCGTTATATTGCCTTTTATTGCATACTTTCTGATTACCTGACTGTTTATATCTATCTATATATCTATCTATATATCTATATCTATATAAATATCTATATATATCTATCTATCTAT
>JAPTGZ010000003.1:10724313-10736534 GCA_029814645.1 Fowleria isostigma
ATAGAATAGAATAGAATAGAATAGAATAGAATAGAATAGAAGTACTTTATTAATCCCAAACTGGGAAATTGGGTAAGGAGTTAGTACTTGATGTTTAACCATTGTTTTTGATGACTTTTGATGGTCTAATAATTTTTTCCGCAACGAGGTTATTAACCCATGAAGACCCAAGCATCCATTGGCATCTACTTACCTATAATATGTCATAATGTTTGTAATTTCTACAGTAAAAACTAAAAGTAGCTTCTTGTTCTAACAATTTACAAGGTGGAACCACATATTGCAATGCACAATGCAGTAAAACAAAAAAAATAATAAATTACAGTAACTTCAAGCATTTGTTAACAGTATCACATTATAAAACTACTGGTTGGTTGTGTTTTCACTCGGTGCTGACTGTAAATGACACAAATGACAATTACACATTGTTAGTAATGGAAGGAAAAGACAAAAAGGACATGAAGGTGGGCACGGGGGAGCTAACCCCATATCCATCCACTCAATAAAGTGGAAATAAGACATTATGAGCCCACAAAATTAAAATGTGATTCAAGTAGTAACTTCATGCAACATAATTTGACCGTGTAGATGTGTATTTTAACGTGGTATGTAATGTAGACATATAAACACCAGCATTTTGTGACTGTATTTTACATTATTTTCTTCATATTAGTCACGTTGCAAAAAGAATATACAGGGTGTGGGACTCATAATGCATCATTTTTGCAAATATTAGCTCACGAAAAACTGGTTAAGTTAACGCTAGCTGCATGCATTAGCCCGTTTATCATGCTTCCTATAGTCTAGGCATTCGTTAGCACCATTAGCACTGTTAGCATGGCTACAGTCAACTAAAATACAACGTTTCTATATTGTTTGTTTCTGATATAAAACAACAGTACATTCCTGTGATTTATACACAGCAAAAACCTGTAAAAAAAAAATATCCAGAAATATACTGTAATTATTTTTACAGTAATTGGCAAACAGCACAGCACTTTCTTGGCAACTTTTGTGCTTGGTATTTACTGTCAATTCTACAGGAAATGTGTTACAGTATATCAATCCATGTAAATAATTGATGTAAAATGCAGTTTAAATCATCTTTTCATGGTCATCAGATTTAATCCATTTGTACATTCAGAGACCCCGTAGTGAACATGGAAACGCCGTCATCTTCGAAAACATCAATTCACCAGTGAAACCCATGGAGTTGGATCAATGACAGCTGATGGAAATGTTTGGTTTTACATTCAGTTATTGATATCTTTGCTGAAAAAGTCTCTTTTTATTCACTTTTCTGCACTTTGATATAATAACCTTTGAATTTACCGAGTTTATGTGAACATGTAAATTAAATATGGTAAAATGAATACAGGAAAATACAGGATTTATGGTGAAAAATTAAAAATAGAGAGGATAATATTATCTTACATGAGGTTAAATCACTTAAGAAAGGTTAAACAGAAAAAAAATCATTTGGGAACTGCCACAAAAGTAGCCCTGGGTTAAGGATTTAGGATATGTAAAATGGGAATTTTTACCATAGGCACTAAAATAAACCAGGTCTCTAGAGTTTCCTCTCTGAGTGAAAGTGCTTTGAAGTCTCGTTGATTGTATTCTCATATTTCTTCCATTTACACTTTCTTTCTTTCTGAGGCGACACTGTGAGACTGCAGGTGCCTCCTCTTTTTACGTCTGTAGTGTGTGTTTTCCTCTGTCTGTCTGGTCTTTTTTGGATTTGAATTTGCAAATCCCTGCTTCAGTCTAATATCCACAAACACCTGTATTTGCTTTTGCAGTACAAACAACCACATATATTTAAAACTGCATGACATGACTCCCCGGCAAACACTTTACTTTTGTCTGAACGGCGTCAGAATCTCTGGTGACTAGTGTGTGTGTGTGTGTGTGTGTGTGTGTGTGTGTGTGTGTGTGTGTAAGCGTACCTCTGTATTCAGTGTGTGAGATTAGTACCTGTGCTTTGTCAGGTGAGAGGCCTTGGGTCGTACTGTCAACTCTGTGACTTTTTTTTGGATCATCACAAATCATTCTTCTGTCTGTACTGAGCTGTTAGAGAAAAGGAGTCACATTACATGCATTAGTTCATCCCCGAAAGCACACACAGATGCATTTAGAATTTGATATTTAATTTTTTTTTTTAACCAAATCCTCTGTAGCATTTTTTTTAATTAATGTGCAACTGTAATTCACATATGAAATATTCACAAATTTACATGCAAATTTGCAAGATTTCATGTCATTTTACCTCATTTTTACCTCCAGTTGCTCCAGTTTACAGCAATTACACTGTTTAAAGGATTCAGTTTAGGCTCAGTTTAAAATACACTGGGGTTTAAATACCTCATACTCCAAAAAAAAAAAAAAATTCTTATAAATATAAGTAAAACATAATTTTACAATAAAATACAAGTAAAATATGGATATCTAAGTGGTAAAAAAATAATAATAATGATAATATATGGCATTTTGATGATACAGATTTTGAGATTAATATTTTTATAGGATATTAAATAATAATTATTTTTATTAACAAATGTTACACAAATAGATATGTAAATATATGATAATTTTTTAAAAAAAAAATCTAAATTGTCCAACAGAAACACGACAAAAAAATATGTACATTAAAAAATATATATTAATTTAGAAAACCTCTATTGCAGTTTACATTTTTTTTTCTAAATCGTAAATATTCCTGTTTATCATCCTTCCTCTATTTCTCAATTTTTACGTGATATTAAATATTTAGTTGTGCCCTTGCGCAAAGCTTGACATTTCCTCACACCGTAGTGGATTTGTATTTAACACATACACACTCAAAGTTGCATGAGTTTGCGATATTGACTGAAATTGTTTATCCTAATATTCTCCTAAAATTGCTCGTCGTGGCTGTTGATGTGTTTTTTTTAAGGAGTTATAACCTCCCTCGACCCATCAAGGACACACAGTCGTTTGTTCTTTATTTTGGATTTCTATGGCGCAGACGTCTGGCACAAGGCGCACGTCAATTCCAAACCATACCAAGGACTCGCAAATGATTTCTCCATCTACTTTTATGTGTCCTCTTTTTAAGTCAGAACGCTTTAAGCATCTATTCCCCTTACACAAAGCCTTAATGGTTTGCGTCAAGCATCTGTCATCGTCCTTGTGTTTATCTGAGGGCCCTAATGGGAACCATAAGTCCAGGTCCACATTTGAGTTTTTGGCGAAAGGAGCTAGTGGAAACGTCCTGAAGGTCTTTTTTTTTTTTTTTTTTTTTTAAACATTACTGAGGTCATTGTAACGTTACGCACGGGTTCGGAGAAGTGTTGAGGTCAAACAGCCCGGTGGAGCTGCACTGGGACTGCTTTGTGGAGGGGCTTCTTTGCGCAAACTGTTGTTTAGGTTTGGGTGGTGCTGTGACAACAAACGAAACTGTGACCGACGTTTGACCTCGGGGATTCTTTTGAGGATCGACTGCGTTTCTAATCCACTCAGTGTGCGTCCTGCGTGGCGCACAAGGGCCTGGAGTCCGCTGCGCACAGCTTTCACTTCCCTCAAGTCGGAAACATTCAGAGGTCCTTATGGAGATTCACAAAGACAGACATACGCTGCGATTTTAACAATATTTTACTCATTTAATAGAGTGTTTAAAAATAGCAATAATAATCGAAACACTACATTTATTTCTGTTATTTCGACTACAGAAGCTTCTCCAAAATGTTGGATCAAATACATGTTCTTTATACCTTCTGCTTGTTACATCTCGCAAAGAAACTTTAATTACTACAAGTAAAATACGAGGGTTTTTTTTTTTTCAAAAAAAAAAAATTTAAATTAATGTATTTGGAAAGGGTGAGGTGAAAGTACGAACGATTTTAAGTAGCTATTAAAGTTTATTATAATCGTATTTTTAAATATGCATATTTTTCTAAATACATCTTCACTTGTGTACAATGCTATATAATAACATTATTATTATTATTATTATTATTATTATTGTTATTATTATTTTTATCATCATTATCATTATTATTATTGAACTGTTCTACAAAGCAAAACAAAATTAATTAATATTACTTAATTTTCTAAATGTGTTGTCAAGTCTTGTAAATAATTTTTGGACTGTAAATGTAGAAACTATGGACAAGTAGAGTAAATATATCCAACATATTTTAAATAGTCTAAGCTTTTTTTTTTTCCCATTTGTCCCATCGAATAAGTTGTTAAATTACAATAAAAATATCTCAATGTAAAAATCTGTTTAGATCAGTGTTTTCAGACTGATGTTAAATTAAACAGTCCTCTAGGATCTTTTAACAGCCACTATTTTAATAAATAAAATACAGTTTAATTAATTTTATTAAAGATTAATATGTCTCACTCATACTGCAAAATATATACTATCATAATAATTATGATTTTTTTTTTCGTTTATTTAAAAAAATAATAATAATCGTCTTTTGCGCATTTGAAGCTCACACCCAGATCGACCTGGAAAAACACAAATAGGCCCCTGCACCAACAACATATTTACACCGAAACAACCCCTCCAACAACAAAAATGAGGGCGTCTACACCTGCCACATACTTTTCACAACATCGTCTGTCCTTAGAGACTCTTGAAAAAACATACACATTAACTACGTTTATTAGCAATTAATGTAAATATACATCATAAAATGACAGTAATAGAACAGTGCTGGTGTCCATAACTTACGTTGCTTTTCGTGCTGCCTGTTGCTAAAGTGTGTGCTGAGCCTCTACAGGTCTCCACAGCTCCGACAGAGCAGCTCCTGCAGGTGGATTCAAGGGAAAGGTGAACGGGTACCATTAATCACGGCTCTTTCAGGGCTGTGCTCCTTTTATGGTGGGATGGATTCGCATCGTGCACACCAGGAATTAAAACAGTCAAGTGATCAGGAAACCGGTCTCTGTGCAGAAAGTGGAGCACAGGATAAGGCTGTACCTGGAATACTCACACTTTCAGCCAATTTTAATTATGTATTTTTAAAACTCATATTTCATCTAAATTGTTATTGATTTGACGTTTATTATGACTGTGCAGCGGAGTCTGTATTCGCATAATAATATTTTGGAGTGCTTATTTCTTGAACGATATATTGATTTATCCTGTGATATGCAATGCTGTATGTTTTCACTGTTTACAGACGTGGTAAAAGTACTCACATTCTGTACTTAAATAAAAGTACAGCTACTTGTGTGAAAAAAAATACTCTCGTACAAGTAGAAGTACTGATTCAACTAATTTACTTAAGTAAAAGTAAAAAAGTACAACTTCTCAATTGTAATAAAGTACAAAAGTATAAGTGCATGTTTTGCCATGAGTGAAACAATCCTTATTTTACCAGAAAAAATCATTAAAGTGACCCTTTTCACTCTGATTTTCACTGAAACGATATTTTACCTACTTTCACATCCGTTTACTTTGAAAAAGTAACGAGCCTACTCGGTGAATGCACGGAATATAACGTACAGATATTTATGCAAAATTGTAGGGAGTAGAAGTAAAAAGTTGCCAGTAAAAGAAGTACTCAAGTAAAGTACAGATATTTTAAAACATAAACTTAAGTACAGTAACAGAGTAGTTATACTTCGTTACTTCCCACTTCTGCAGATAAGTCGCCATTCCAGCTAAAAACAAAACAAAAAAAGTTTTCACGAAACAAATCCAAAATCCATAAATAAAACTTTTTCATTACATACATTTTTTTTTAAAATAAATCTCCTACATATCTCCTTAAAATCTACTTCAGTACAGTAACAGAGTACTTATACTTCGTTACTTCCCACCTCTGAAGATAAGTCGCCATTCCAGCTATTACAGTAAAAACAAACAAAAAAAAATACATGAAACAAACCCAAAATCCATAAATAAAACTATTTCATTACTTTTTTTTTAATATAAATCTCTTCTATTCTCTCCTTAAAATCTACTTCAGTACAGTAACAGAGTACTTCTACTTCGTTACTTCCCACCTCTGAAGATAAGTTGCCATTCCAGCTATTACAGTAAAAACAAACAAAAAAAATACATGAAACAAACCCAAAATCCATAAATAAAACTATTTCATTACTTTTTTTTTATAAAGCTCTTCTATTCTCTCCTTAAAATCTACTTAAGTACAGTAATAAGAGTACTTATACTTCGTTACTTCCCACTTCTGAAGATAAGTCGCCATTCCAGCTTTAATGTAATACATTAAAATAACAAAAAAGTTTACATGAAACAAACCCAAAATCCATCAATAAAACTATTTCATTACAGATTTTTATGAATCTCCTCGCCTTAAAATCTACTTAAGTACAGTAAAAAAGTACTTCTACTTCGTTACTTCCCACCTCTGCAGATAAATCGCCATTCTAGCTATTACAGTAAAAAAAAAAAAAAAAAAAAAGTTTACACCAAATAAACCCAAAATCCATAAATAAAACAATTTCATTACATATTTTTTTAATAAATCTCCTCTATTCTCTTTTTAAAATCTACTCAAGTACAGTAACAGAGTACTTCTACTTCGTTACTTCCCATCTCTGAAGATAAGTCGCCATTCCAGCTATTACAGTAAAAACAAAAAACAAAAGTTTACCCCAAATAAACCCAAAATCCATAAATAAAACTATTTAATTATATATTTTTTTAATAAATCTCCTCTATTCTCTTTTTAAAATCTACTCAAGTATAGTAACGGAGAAGTTCTACTTCGTTACTTCCCACCTCTGAAGACAAGTCGCCATTACAGTAAAAACAAAAAAAATATATGAAACAAACACAAAATCGATAAATAAAACAATTTCATTACATTTTTTTTTATAAATCTTCTCTATTCTCTCCTTAAAATCTACTTAAGTACAGCCACAGAGTACTTATACTTCGTTACTTCCCACCTCTGAAGATAAGTCGTCATTCCAGCTATTACACTAAAAACAAAACAAAAAAAGTTTATACGAAACAAACCCAAAATCCATAAATAAAACTATTTTAATACATATTTTTTTAATATAAATCTCCTCTGTTCTCTCCTTAAAATCTACTTAAGTACAGTAACGAAGTACTTCTACTTAGTTACTTCCCACCTCTGACTGTTTGTCTTGTCATCAGATAAACATGAGACCTCCGTGTAACTTTGGGGACTGAGGAGGTGCCGATGACAGGGCCAGTGGGGACCCCCATCCTTGTCAATAGCCTAACCTCGATGTTTTAATCAATACAGGTTGTTTTTTTTTTTTGTTTTTTTTTTCGTCTCCTCAATAAGCTGAGAGTTCGATGAGGTTGTCATCACGAATGACGCTGACGTCCGCGCTCTCATCTCTTCCGTGGATAAACATGCCTTTATTATGCCAATACCCGTGGACCCCTGGGAGAGGAGCGCGCACGGCTGCATACATTGAGAGAATAAGCTGAGAAAAGAAAAGACATGCGGTTTCTTACACGGTGGTGGAGAGAGCTTTCCTCCTCTGTCGCCAGATCATAAAATATGAGTCAAACTGGAGTGTTTTAGTGGAACATAAACTGCTCAGAAGTTTCTCCTTCTTCTGGCCTCTCCAATTAATCAGCAAAGACACGAAGGAAAGGCTTTGTTTTTTGGAGTTAAACGCACTTTAATACACATGATTGACCCGTAAAACGTCTCTCTGGACAAACATTTCGTATGTGCTTCACTGGATTAAATAGAGAACAGATAAAAGCCCCCCCCAAAAAACATTCATGGCCATATTTGACCATTTTTTTCCTCCATATGACTGATAAAACTCAGCGCCAATAATACATGAAAGCATTACGCATCATGCAGATCTCACACAATAGACATTCAGACAATCGACAGACACACGGGCCTGAACACACAGGTTACAGTGATTAAGGAGCTACTAGAACAATGCACTCTAACACGATTAATAAACGAGGTCATCTCGTTGATTGAACGATGCCTAATTGGCGACATCCAGTGCAATCAGACCGGCCGTAGCCATGACGCACAACTTTGGCACATTTGAGGTATCTGTTTGTGCGGCTTTGAGACTTAGCAGCACTGGGATAGGGGGATAAAAGGGTGAATTCTCTTCACAAACATATTAGTGGAACGCCAGATATTCAACGTCGATTTTTTTTTTAAAGTTCATAGACACATTTTTGACCAAGATGTGAATGTTGCTCACACGATATAAAACAAATTTATAATCAAGAAATGGTCCGTATTATTGTCCAGTCACAAATAGTGCATTAACTTTTCTTAATGTCCACAAGTGCCGTCCATCAACTCTAGGTCTTTGGTTTGATTGGATATAAACTTTGGTAAATGTGGGCTGCCTTTGACCTGTGGGACAGCTGATTCTTAGTTGGAAGAGTAGGGGTCAGCCCCCGTGGAAGACACCGTGGAGGATGTGGGAGAGGGGGTCGAGGGGGCTGAGACAGACTTTTCTGACGCAGCATCGTCTATTTTCTCTTGAATGTTCTCCGCTAGGTCAGAGGAAGATGAGGGTTTGGCCGGAAGCAGTCCCTCTTTCTCTCGCTTCTTTTGCTTCATCCTCCGGTTCTGAAACCAGATTTTGACTTGAGTCTCGTTCAGTTGGAGCGCTGCCGCGATCTCCACACGTCGTGCGCGGGTCAGATACTTGTTGAAGTGGAACTCCTTCTCAAGTTCCGTCAGTTGCTTGGTGGTGAAGTTGGTCCGGACCGTGTTCGGCTGACCCCCATATCCGTACTCCCCGGACCTCCCTGCAGACAGTGACAACCCAGTGGAGGTTAAACTCTCAAAAACGCACGAGATTAGGCAGTTTCACCAACTTTACGCAGCAAAGGCCAACTTTTACGCACCATGCAGCAACTTTTACGCAAATGCTCAATCGTATGCACGCATATTACATGCATTATACAACAGGGGGAATCCAACAATACCCGCATTCTCTTGAATTAATACACTAGTAGGTTGTTTTGAGATTGTGGCAAGATCTGAAAGTACCAGGTTTGGCCCAAATTGGTATTAAACACCTTTACACCTTCCTTTCGAATATGGGAATGAATTCATTCTTTGTTTTCATACACCATAAAAAAAATGCCAGTGTTAATTTAACACCCACAGAGTGTATATGAGCCTACACCCATATAAAGTAGGCTTATATACACTTTATAAGTGTTAAAGTAACACTGGCCTTTTTAATGTGTATATGGATACGTTTTTGTGTTTTTCTTTCATGTTTTCTTGCAATCTGTTTTATTTCAAAGGACAAAGTAGATTACTGTTGTTGATACATATTCGAAATAAACTAAACAAAACAAGTCACTAAACAAAAATTATGCCAATATTCATCTTGATTTCTTATGTTCGTCAAGATCGTTTTAATATTTAAAGTTTTGGGTCATATACTGGACCGTTTACTGATGCGTTTAGAGACATTCCATCACACACACTTCCATCAGTGCGCACCCACCTGTTTTTGGCGGGTTCCTTTTGACTTTCATCCAGTCGAAAGTCTGCGCAGAAGATGCGCTCTCAGACAGAGGAGAGCAGCAGGCTTCCAGGTGAGCTGCATGCAGTGGTGACAACGGGTTCGAACACCCGGGAAACGGGGTCGTCTGCTCATGCCCGCCGCCATAGGCTGCGTGGGCATACTGCAGCTGACCCAAGGGGGCGGCACTGTAACCTTGGCGATGCTGAGGGACCATGGAGGAGGAAATGTTACCCGAGTACATCAGTGGGCCGCACTGGGGGAATCCTGCTGTGGATTCTACTTCCTGGTTGAGCGCATAGTGGTTATACGTAGCACAGAAACTCTGGGGTCCATAGCTGGAGCCACAGGCCGGATGGGCCCCATAGGTGAGACCCAGGGAGCCTGCGGTTGACTGGTATGACCCCGGCTGGTGAGGGATGCCGTCGGGGGAAGCCCTGCTCGCCATGAAACGGTCATCCGCCCCACAGTTGTTGACCGTAACCGCGCAGGACTGGAAAGTTGTAATCCCGTGGTCAGAGTGGAAAGCCCTAACAGAGCATGAGCCTCCGTCACCGTTCATCACCGAGTAGTCTAGGAAACTGCTCATTGTAGCATTGTTCTAGCGGGACCGAGGGACCGTCCGTCTACAGACACCCTCTGATCTCTTCCTCTTCCCCCACTTACCCCGAGTGACCGTGCCAACCTTTACCTATAGTGTGTCCTGATCAGAGGAGGGAGGGGGGGTGCACGGGCCGATATCAATGAGCGGGTCTTGTCACGTGGCCCGGGTCAGCCAGTGAGGTACTTGTCTTTATCCCCTCAGCTGGTGACAGATTGGTGTTTGAGTGGCTATTCAAATTCCAGGCGCTCGTCGATCAAGGTGACGCGCGTCGCCACTAATGTATTGGCCGAGCAAACAATGAGCTGAGAGGCAGACGGCGGCGGACAGCTCCGGGGTCGCATGAAGAGCGGGGGGACGACAAACACGGCGTCTTCTAACCCCCGCTGCGTGCTCTCCCGCCCGGGGAAAGATTAACGTTTCACCCTCCGCAACCTCTCCGTGAGGACGACCTAGCACTCTGACCTCAGGTACGGTATTTTTGGAAAAAGAGAAAGAGAGAGAGAGACAGAGGAATGGTTGTGTGTGCGTGTGTCTGTGCGCGTGCGTCTATGCGATTGCGCGTGTGCCTGACGTGCGTTTACGTTGTGATCGCACACAACAGCAGTGATGGGGAGTAAAATACTGTCCTTGTAGGATACCAGCAGCAGTCATCTGTTGGTTGGATGGATGGCTCCGTGTCCTACTGCCACAGGCGATCTGGGGGCTATCAGTGTCCCATTCTAATGAGAAGTGGTTCACGGTTTAACACTGGGAGGGATTTGTTCTGCAAATATTGTCACAATTTGACCATTAGGGAGAGGCATGAAGAAGTCATGGATCAGAATGAAACCTGACACATGCAGATAAACTACTTCCGATCAGTTAAAAAAAAAAGAAATACAATTCAATAACTTTGCATCAGGGGCGGATCTAATCTACAGGGGGGTAAGGAGGGGCAAGTGGCCCCCCCATTGTAGAGCCTAAATGTATGTTTTAAAAACTATACCAAACAAAAAACAATAAACAAATATTCCCAAAAACCTCTTGAAGTACTAAAATAAAAGATAAAATCACCAAAAAACTTTATTAAAAAATTAGTTTGGGGGCCCCTTAAATACTTAACTCTGGACAATGGACGTAGTAAAACATAAAATGGACAGAATGATGGCCATGAGTCAGAGGATCCACCATTATTTCATCTGGACCACATGGTATGGTTTGATTTTCCATATAGATTCCAAAGCAGTGAAATAAGATGTTACGCAATGAAATATTATGTTTTCACTTTATTATAAGGTTAGATATGTAAAGCATTACATGCATCTTATTTTATCAGTAATTATGTTAAAACTAAAGATTAATCTAATTTATTTTCAATTCCATAATTAATTAAAAAAAATAGTTTAAAAGTGTTATTACTCCATTTATACATATATGCAGATTCCACATACCGTACTGAGGACGTTCCTGTGCCACCCTGCCAAGACCTCCTGCCACCCCATGTAAAATTTTCTAATCCACCACTGTTTTGCATTCCCATCAGAGTCATTAGAAGTCATCGTGATTTCCAGTTTCATTGCTGGGAGGTCACAGGTGATGTAGTGACAAGACAACATATTAGACATTAAGATGATGCCGTATTAATTTTTTTTCTCTCCCAGGGTCATGGGGTCCTCTATCTGTTCTGATTCCACTCCCACATGTATTCATTATGCATGTATAGTGATCAAATGATGGTGGTAATGCGAGGCCCGTGGTGGAGCTAATGCGCCTATATAGCCTGAGGTGCAAGAGTGGGCTGATTATCCTGTTAAGTTCATCAAATAAAGCTGTTGGAGAAATTAATGGCCTCGGAAAGCAGCGGTGTGAAAGTGTGCTGCGTGGGAGACCTGCTGTAGAAACAGCAGAGTGCAGGGCCAACCTCTCACAGAGGAAGGAGAGAAAAAAAAGCGAGGAGAGGAAGGAAGGAGGAGGAGGAGGAAGAGGAGGAGGGTGGAAAGGGACAATCAGATGGAGAGATGAGCGCCCCCTCTGGCCAAATGTAGTAAAATACTCCATATGTTTTTGAGTGTGGGTATGCATTGACAAGGACAGAATAGATAGATAGATAGATAGATAGATAGATAGATAGATAGATAGATAGATAGATAGATAGATAGATAGATAG
>JAPTGZ010000003.1:10746320-10764687 GCA_029814645.1 Fowleria isostigma
CCAAAGACAATGGGCGGAGTGATCCGAGGAGAGCGCCATGGCTACAGATGCGTCAGTTTGGGCGCTTCCTGGATTCTTCCCTGAGAGTAGTGCGACGTTAGGTCTGTGTATGTCGGCGTCGGATCACACACTCCATGATGCTGACTGTTGCCCATGGTGATTGCTCCGTTATAGTCCATGTTGGCGGACGGAGGGTGCGGGAGGTGGGTCAGACCGAAAACGGAGGCCCCAGAAGTGGGCATTGAGTCGATGTAACCTCCGCCGACATAGACGGGGCTGCCCTGCATGTGTGTTCCGTAGTTGCCATTGCCTTGGAGAGGATGCGCGTCATATTCGGGCGTGGCCGAGTCGGTCCCGGGATACCTCTTCTGGGAGGGGGGGCAGTTGTTGAGGGAGCTGTTCAGAGGAGGGGGATATGACGTAGCCATACCGTATGCGTTTTGATGAGGTTTATTGTAAGACGTCGGCGACTGGGATTCATAAGGTACACTGTTTACAAGAGAATGCATAGAGTTGAGGTATCCACCCCCCCCCCCCCCACCCCCACCCCCCCCCGTAGCAGGGCCCACAGGACTCCGAGGCGACTGTCCACCAGGGGAAGGCATCATTCCCACGCCTTTCTGGTCCTTCTTGTATTTCATCCTGCGGTTCTGGAACCAGATTTTGATCTGTCTTTCGGTGAGGTTAAGCAAATTGGCCATTTCCACCCTCCGGGGTCGACAGAGGTACCGGTTAAAGTGGAACTCCTTCTCCAGTTCCACCAGCTGGGCGCTAGTGTAAGCTGTCCGGGCCCTCTTCGACGCCGCTGACCCCGGAGGACTCTTGTCTCCGGGGCAACTCTCCACTGTCAGAGAGGAGAAGGGGGTGTCAGTAATCAGTAATCCATTACAAATACAGACAGGAATACAGAGACAGTGGAGTGAACACGCTGATAACAAAACTCTGTCATCGAAGGGGGGGTTACTGGACAAATATGCTCTGCTTGACTATTTAACCCATAAAGACCCAGCACTACTTTTGTGTCAGTTCCCAAAATGGAATATTCTCTATATTTAACCTTTTTTTAACCCATAAAGACCCAAACATCCACCATCTACCAACAGCATCTAACTGTTCAATGCCTGTTGATCCACTAATCCATGTAAATAATTGGTGTAAAATACAGTTGTTCATCTTTTCATGGTCATTAGATATGACCCATTTGGACGTTCACAGGCTCTGTAGTTACCATGGAAACACCGTCATCTTCTACAGCACTGATTCACTGGTAAAACCCATGAAGTTAGATCAATGACAGTGGATGGACACACTGGGTTTATGTTCAGTTAATGAGAGATATAACTGGAAAAGTCACTTTTTCTTCAGTTGATTTAAAAACCCTCAACTATATTCTAAACCTTGATGAACGTCTACATGATTAGTAAATGTAATTTTGGAAATTACTTTTCACTAAAAAAATAAATAAATAACATTACAATAAAATAAAGATAACATTACAATAAATTGCAATAAACCACTTAATAACAGTTAAATATAGAGGAAAAATTGATTTGGTAAGTGCCACAAATGTCACACTGGGTCTTTATGGGTTCAATAGAGGCTCCCTGTTCCTCCCATACGCATGCGCGTGCACGGGCGCGCGCAAGTACTACATGTGTTGCAAACATCTGAACGTTTTGATAAATCTGCTCCCTGCTGCAAAGCACAAGGGTTATCACCAGGGCTCTATAAGACAATTAACAATCAATGTATGGACCAAGCGCCTTTGTGCACGCTACACTAACTACAAAGCAAAAATGTAACTGGAGAATAATAGGTCAATATGTGATATGGAACCAGGTAACCCCAGACTTGGTGCTAAAACATTCTGACCCCTATCTTCCGCCGTAGTCACACAGTAGCACTCGCTGTAATGCAAACACAAGCATTATGTATTCCTAGGGGTGTATAAAGCAGCTGGCCTTGCCCTCACTGATAAGCCTCCCCTTCTAAAAGGCTAGAGCTTGGCTGCAGAATAGCAAGGTGTTGGTCTACTTACCGCTATGGCAGGCAGCCAACACTTAATAAATTTCACTACCTGTCGCCCGAACCTGGAGCAAACGGAATGCAGCATGACATAACCTGACCCCTTAGGTTATTAAAGAGATGAAAGAGAAGTTTACAGGAGGAGTAACAGGGATGTCCACCTAATCAGGGCTGTTACGTACAGTGCTCAGCATAAATCAGTACACCCTCCCTTTGAAAAGTAAGATTTTAATCAGCGTGTGAATGAACATAAGTGCAGTTTTAAAGAATCTGGACAACACTGAGTTATAGAGGGCATGACCTTAACTCAGAACATGATATGTTGAATAGTGTCCCATAAAAAATGTTGATTCTCAAAGAAAATACAAGTTTTGTGAGAGATCTGTTGGGGTGTACTCATTTATGCTGAGCATTGTATAATAAGGATGGAAATTCTATGACTACTTATGGATTTATTGCACAAACAACTAGTTTATTTTATTATTAATTTATTTCATCCTATAAAGATTTGCAATAACAGAGTAGAGCTGTGCGTAAAACGTGCGTAAAACCATCCCATCCATAAAACACAACGCTGTAGTGCATTCTATTTTTAACCTCTACAGGGAAATATCTATAGGCTACATTATAATATTTCCCACCCATTGTTTAAAGTAATAGAGTCATGGGAAGATGAATTATGGGTTAGATGTGTCCAAAACGCAAAATAACACCACAAGTCTCCAGGTGTTGTAGGCGCGTAAAACGCACATAATTAATTTAGTAGTTTAGTTATTTAAGAAAAAAATGCATTATTATAACATGAAGGAAAAATAAAAAGGATTTTTTAAAGTAGTGCTACCCAGTGTGTGTTCACCTTTTCCTGTATTAGGCATGAATTCTTCCGTACAGTTATCCAAATCACCTAACCGGCCAATGAGAAGGTCATGGGAAGATGAGCATCTCTGAAGTTTTAGGTTTGCTCTATGTAAATAAACCCCCCACCCTCACCCACTAAGTCTTCTTCTAATCAAAACAGCAGGACAAACTGAAACAACTGTTGTGCGTGTTTGTTTGTTGTCTCTGCGGGAACATTATGTGATCAGTGGAGATGCTGTTTACATTAGAGGCAGGTCATCAGTAGGGCACAGGGACAACACATGCTGGAATCTGCTCCTTTTATTCACTGTATAGGAAACACTATTATAGGACAGAGTGTCATTTTGGCCACATTTAAAAAGTGATTTGGACTTTTACGTTAACGTATTATTTGCAATTTGTGTTTTTCTCCAATGATCCAACAGTGGAGGATGTAATTAAAAAAAAAAACAGTGACTCAACCCCATTATGACACAGCTGAAACAAACCATCAAAGTAAATTTTATTATCCTGATTCGTTTGGACCTCCTCCATCTAAACTCCTACCTTATCCACCCACCCCACCCTCAACTCAGTGAAGTTTTGGTCACATGTTTGGTTGTTTGTGTGTGTGTGTCAGTAGTGTTTTGGGTGTAGGTACCTGAGCTGGAGCTACTGGTGGGTTTCTGCTTGGTGTTCTGACGGGATTCCTTCATCCAGGGGAAGATCTGTTTGCTGCGAGCTGTGGAGGACGGGGAGCCGTTCTTGGCACTGGACTGGCTGGACCCATTACTTGTGTTTTGGCTGATAGCACCGGGGGATTGTGAGGGAGGGGGTGGGCCTGACACCGGCACCTGCGGTTGATTGCTTTCGGGATGAACCTTGGACTGCGCCGCCTGAATGGCTGTGGTCCTGTCGCAGCTCTCCGCCATCTCCCCCGGCTTCTGCAGAGCCACGGAGCCGTCAGGAGACTGCAGGGAGCAGGCAGGTCGATGGTACTCACTTTCCACATGAGAGGCCCGGGGATATTGGACCTGATTGGCATCATAACTGAAGCCATTTGCGCTTTGATATGGGTAGCCACTGTAAATTGCAGAGCTGTCGTAGTAGGTTGCCTTTTGCATCTCGCCGTTTCCCAATATTTATTTCAGAAACTGACAGGGTCTTGACACCCTTGTAGAATAACATTGGCACCCCGTGGTCACGTGACGCCTCTCCGCCAATGGCCTCCTCGGGTGAACCTAGGGTTACAAGAAGCACTGTGAGGAGAAGAAATGGTGGCGATCCATCTTACTTTTCAATACAGGCCTGACACAAGAGACTATGGAGGCAAGATAGGGCCAACAGTCCTGTAGACTATTACCGTTTACCTTATGGCTTACACAGGGCACAAAGGCACGCACTAACCTTGTATTACCATCTGTGCCAAAGAAATCAAAACAAAACCTTTTTCTAAAGGATTTCAGATTGCCAAATCAATTTGAGACTTAACAAGAAACTGCGTGACATTTTAAACCTTGGAGCCTATTAACAGTGGGGGTGAATGGAGTGTTACAGGGCACCTGAATGCTGGAGGTAAAAGCGCTGCTGCAGGAAGAGCTTATTAGCGGGTTACCACATATTTCTGTTACAATGTTATTCTACCAAGTGAGCTGTCAACAGTAGATCATATTTCCCTGTAGCAGGTGAAAACATTCCGCATGGCCCATAAAGTTGAAGACATTTTTGTTTTTTAGCTATTAGTGAAAAAGAAAAGACAAAACTCCTTTAGTAACAGGATAGACCTCGGTGCGGTGCGCCTCCCGGCCACCTGGAGTAAAGCATAAACAACCGCATTCTCTGCCTTTTTTTTTTTTTCTTACATGCTACAAGATAAATGAAAGGACCACGAGGAAACCTGAAAAACCGGGCGGGCATCCGTGCATCTCCATGACCACGGTGTGAACTTTCCCTTGCAGCTCTTCCTTGCAGGCCCATAATAATGGCTGCTGTCGGTGCTGTCTGCGCGGCGGCCCGTCGCGGTGATATATGGGGGTCAGTGGGCCGGGACGGCCTGCTCGAAATGAGCGGCCCGGTGAGCAGCCAAGACGGGTAGTCAGGCGGACAGAAACCCGGGATGCACAGCTAGAACCTGCTGCTACACCATCATAATTTACCCAGGTAACAACGGGGATCTGCCTCTTATCTCCATAATAGATTATTAGGTAGACGATAAACCAGACACAGATCTACAGGTCATTTTTTGGGAAATTTATTAGCCTAATAAACTGTTCATACTAGTAAGAATAAATTATGGTGGACTTCCTGTATTTTTAGTCTTCGCCTGTTGGTTATTATTATTATTATTATTATTATTATTATTATTATTATTATTATTATTATTATTATTATTATTTTAAATAGTAATAATAATTATAACAATAATAATGCTAAGAATAATAATATTATGAGATTTAAATTATTGCTCAAAATTGGTACATTCCATTATTTTATTTGCACTGTAATTTAAACTGATAGTCGCTTCAACCAATTCAGAAAAACAAAAACAAAAACAAAAAAACATTAAATACATTTATAAAATCCACCCATAAATTGTTGTAATAATGAATAAAATCGGTGTGATTTGGCCTAATTGAAACCTCGATTTAACTTCCAAATAGAGGACCAGATAAGCCACACAGTCCCATGTTTCAGTCTGGACTCGTTCAGCAGCGGTGTTGGTACATCATTTATTAACCAGGACATTAGAATACTAGTATGGGACCAGATCAGGAGCTCACTATTACCTCTGAGTAATAATCATCTAGTGACCAAGAACTGAAAGTAAAACCGTCAAACCCTGGTTTTGTGCAGCCGAGCATAACAACAAGCCAAATGTGTGTAAAATGAGCCCCCAGCCTGTCCTTAACGCATCTAAACCGCACATTGAAAGAAGGTGTCTACACTGTATGTACTCCTCATGATGACCTGCAAAACATATCCCAAAGCTTTGTGGTGGATCTCCAGTCGAGCTACTGCGATAGTCCTAAAAGCTGGAGAAACCCAGACAAAAGCCAGAGTTGGGCTGTGCTCAGTCCTCTGCTCCACGCTGCACAAATCTGGCTGCCTGACTGTGTGTGTGAACTCTTCCTGAACCGAGATCTAAGTCATACGGTGATAAATCACCGCGCGACACACAAACTCCGCCATTTACAACCGAGGGAGCCTATTTCTGGCCTGCTTACCTTATCCTCTGACGACGAATGCAGAGCACCAAGCAATATTTTCTCATTCAGCGACGAAATCGATCAAAGCTGTAATCCAGAGAAAAGTTTGGAGGCAGGGCTGGAGCAGCAGCAGACTGCGCCCTGCCATACACCAGGCATTAGCAGCCACAACAAAAAAGGGAAGAGCCGAGAGAAACCCCTTTCCTTTTTTCCTTGTCTTTTTTTTTCCTACTCGACGTGGATGGGTAAACCGAGATTACGAAAGCAGGCGTGAGCAGTCGGGTCAGCGAGATAAGAGTTATCTGGCCTCAAGATTGAATTTGTCGTCATGCTATAGAGCAATAGCCAGGGCTTCATAGCAATATTAAAGTGAGCCAGGGCTATGCTGGACTATGTGATCCTTCACCAGTACCATGCAGACACCAGTGAACTGCCCCGAACCAGAGCGTCACCATAGACAAGAAAAATTATGCAAATGAAGTAGCGCCTTGGAAAGCCAGTTCAAATCAAGTGGCTGCCTCTCCTCCTCCCCCAACCAAATGAGGTAGAGAGGCTACAAATAGTACATAATGCATCGTTACATATAATATAGAAGCCGTTTTCCTACTGGATTTCAATCCCTGTGTTATTATTTACTCAACGTCTTGAGATGAATTATGGCCCTAGTGGATGAGATGGTGAAGGAGGGAGAATACAAAGGCATAGTCACCGCTGACCATGCTGCATTTCCATTTCCATGGGACATAAAGGGCTTCTATCCGCGGTTTAATCATTAACCCGCATTTTTGCATATGATCCTCAGTCTTTGGGCACAGACGCACCATCCGCTGTCATTTCCAAGTCATGTATTCCACTGTTTGGCATACAACTTCTTTTTTTTTTCCTCTTTTTTTTTGTTTAATTAGAAAAGCCAAACAGCCTCAGATCAAAGGTTGAGTCCTTGTATATGAAGGGAAAACCCCACAAGGAGCAGGGTGTGAAAAATGGGAAGTTTCATCACCAAAAGGCAAAGCAGAAGACACGCAGCGAGGATCAGGGGCTGTGGACTCCGGCAGCGGGGGAATCCCTGTGCATGGAGCAGCAGCAGAAAGGCTCAGAAAAATAGATTTATGTCTTCTCCACTTCCCCAAGCTGTAAACACGTCCGGGGCTGCTTCTCTGGGATAATATTCAATGGCACAATTAAAAAGGTACAACACACGGACGGCGTGGGAGGGTGAGTGGGACAAAAATCCACGTATTTGGATTTATTTTTTTTGCTAACTCTGCTCTTTCTTTTCCAAACCAAATGAGCTACTTTGTATAATTATTTACTTCTTTGTGTTCAGTAAAACGCTGATTCGTCTTTCTCTTTAATTTGGCCATGTGTCGGGGGTGGGTGTCAGTGAACTGGTGGTCGCACAATAATGCGTAAAGCAAAGTGCGAAGGGGGGAAAAAAAATCTAAAATGTTGATGAAAAAAAAAACATTTAAAAACTTCAGTGAAGTAAAATATAACCCCGGCAGCTAAAAGCAGATGGCTTTCACAGAAAGTAGTTTTTGAAAGGAGTAAGGCACCGCTCCAAGAGCTGCGATTCCCCTCGTCACTTTTATAGTGACAAATTACACCACAAAGACAAGTGGAAGAGAAGGAATTATTGCTCTCGGGCTGGTCATATTGCTGCTACAAGGAAATGTACAAGTCATAGGCTGTTTCTCCAAGCCTGTGAGTGCTTCGGTGGGCGTGTGTGGTACTTATTAGAAATTGAATAAGGATATCGCCATCAAGCATTCATAACACAAATCAATAAAGATATATGGACTCACCGAAGGCAGTTCAAGGTGGCTCGGAGACCGTGCGATGGCCTGAATTCACTCTGCTGGATTTCTGCAATATGGAATGGAATAAATATATTCAATTTCTCACAGGATAAATCCACGGTTAAACTGCTCTGGTGGTCATATTAGTGCGTGTTATTTTCTAATCGGTACACCCCTAGACGCAAAGAAACCTATTAATAAAACTGTATCACTATTAGGTCGAATTATTCAGGCCTTGAGTGTAAATATTCATAAAATACATTAGAAAAATAGGCTGGGTTAAATTTCAATATCAGTTTTTTTTTTATTTTTGTTTTTTAACGAGAGCGTTTTTAGGTCATTTCTGAGGCCAGGGTTCAGATTTATGGAGAAAACAATTAATAAGTTGGTATTTTGCAACAAAAATCACTAATTATAGTATTAGCAATGATGTGTCAATCTATTCGATATAAAAGTATAAATCAGTACCAAAAAAAAAGTGCATTAAGGCCAAAGTATTAAGATTATTCTCACATAGAAACGTCAGAGTTAAATATTTGTGCGTATTTGCCTAATATAACGAAAACATAAAATTGGGCCTATGCAAATAATGTGTTTGTTGTTTCCCTGCTGGATGGTAAGCATTTTCTCCAGAAACGGATCGAATAGTCATTAGCTGTGGCGCACCATCTTCCCTAAGTCCCCGCGCCCATAAATCAAGGCTGAGCGCCGTGACCTCAGCGCGGCCGCTCGGTCCTGGATGGCACTCCGTCTTCCATTATATCCTCGTTTCCCTGGCGGAGCGACACAACCCCACAGCTTTCCCCTACTTTTTATGGAGCTCATCTTGATGTATCATTTACGCACAAAAGCTCCACGTAAAGACTTAAGATGTTTTATATATATTTATAGGGCAGGCGTTGCACCTTGGAGCTGCCGTGCGTCTGTTTGGGTTTTTCATGGAAACAGATATTTAAATGGCCGCTTTATTTACAAATGGCTGTGCAGGCCTATTTCTACCAGCAGCTGTTATCCTATTAAATATTCAGTAAATTTCAGGGGGGGGAAAAATCTTAATTTTGACAGCTAATATAGATGTTTTTCTGAGACAAATAATATAGTTATTATAATATTTATTCTAAGAAGCATTAACTTGGACAATGTGTAAATGTAAACGGGTCGACTCAGACAGATCCTTCCATGCTTATGACTGTTTGTAAATAGTGTGAGGTTCTTTATTATTATAATATTATTATTATTAATAATAATAATAATAGTGGGGTAGTATTTGTAAATGGTCAAATATCCGTATTGGTTTTTGATACCTGTCTATTTCCTCGCCCTATGAAAACCCTGGGCTCCTCTTTTTACTGACCTCTGTCTCTCGGAGCAATAACTCACGACAGTAATGAACAATCGGCGGAAATACCTCAAAATAAAATCCATCCTCCCAAAGCTCCGGCGCTGACTCTGTCCGCGTGGAAAAACATATCCGTCCGTGACAGGAGTATAATACATCCACAAAAACCGGGATCCTCACTCTTTCAGTCTGCCTCTTTTTCTTTCTTTTTCTCCCCTCGATAAACAAACTATAAAGCCCGGACTCCCCTCACGGAAAGTGGGGGTAACCCGCATATAATCAGCATCATATGGCCAGACCGGGGCTCCGGTTTTCTTCCCCGTGCCATAACATCGCGCAGTATTATGCGCCCTGCTCACGTGACGCAACGTCAACTTAAATCCCTTTTATTTGAGCCCGTGAATCATTAATGGAGGCAGTCATTGCCCCTGAGGAGAAACGGATCAGTTTGGAGGGAGAAAAAAGAGGGCTATGTGACACTGCGATGTATCTGGCAGAGGATCCAGACTCTCGCAGAGAAGCAGCGTTTCCACGTGTCGCCCATTCACAGGGAAGGACTGTTGTCAGTTTTAAAGTGCCATATATTTGGTGCCTGTTAGCGCCTGAAAGAGCTGTCCAGCTAATCCTCTGCTGTATTAGACTGACTTCGAGTGCAGCCATCGCTTTGAGCCATGGTGAAAGCCCGGTGTTTTTGCAGTGCGGCGTCACAATTAGCACTATGTGAGACAGAGAGGGCTTTTCATCGAAAATAGCATTTAGCGATGGCATAATGATTACGCATCTCTCCAATAAACCTCCCCTCTTTCTCTTTCCTCCACACAGCCATGGTTGTGGTAGAATGCTTTTGCAGAGAACTCAATATCGCCCCCCATCCTCTCTATTCGCAGGGCTGGGCTGCTTGTAGTACCACTTAGATTAGCCTCTCCAGCTCCATCAGCAAACGCCTGCATGCTGCTGGCTAAGTAGTAACAAAACTTCACACGTTTACCTGAACCACATGAGGAGGGTGTTCGTCCAGGTGGTCTGGAGGGGTTTGTGTCAGTCAGCAATGAGCGGAAAGTGGAGGTGAGGAAACCAAAGTGTGGCTGCTCGACCCCGCTGATCACTACATGGACCCCCATTCGACCTACATGGGCTTACGCGTTTCCTATGACTGGCTGAGTGATGTTAGAAATTACAGGTTTGTGCAAAGAAGTAGCTTTTGGAGAGGGGGAGGAGGGGGGTGCTAATGGTAAAAGTGTCGACTAAGCCATTTGTAGAGTTGGAAATAGCCATGAAAGTGCGTTCGCCAGGGTCTTTTCTTTTTTTTTTTTTTTTTTTTTTTTTTTTGTAAAGTGTGCCATGCGTGTGCCAGTGAGTGGAATCTGGTATTTGCCAATGCCAGGTATTGGACAAGTCCGAACTAATAGAGACTAGCTGTTCTCGGCACCGTTTGGTGCTTGGGCGTGGAAAAATCGTACCACAACTATTAATCATTTGGGGCGGACAGAGACAGCATCCCACTCCCACACCAGCCTTTGTCTTCTCAAACTACAACTTGAGCGGTAAACTTTTAAAGACACGAACAGAAGCCCACCGGCGTCTATTCATTTACTTTGAGAATCCTCATAACTGGAGATGAGTGAAGGAATACTAATTAGACCTAACTGAGAGTTAACCACCACTTTTACGCACGGATTTTTTTTGTGTTTTCTTGACAGATTAGTTAAGTCAGTATGTGTTATTTTGTTTTTCTCTTTGTCCTTTTGTCTTTACAGATGTAAAACAGGACATTTTGGCTGGACTCTCATCAACCTGGAGGCTAACTTTGCCTTTCGCCACCGCACCTGAACTTTTCCATGACCCGACCCGGAGCACAGACAGTCCTCTTACGTTGTTTCCAAAAACAAAAGGAAGATGGGATCCAAAAACTGCCCGGTCTACTGTTTTGTTTATTTATTTATTTTTTTATTATTATTTCTATTTTTTTAATTTATTGCTGCACTTTTTTTACTTGCTCTTTGCACTGTAGTAGTTGACTAGTTGTTAAAATCTGGACAGATTTAATCAAAAACAAATGTTTCTGAGTTATTTACACAAACCCAGGCTTCTTATCGCTGTCAGCGGAGAAGAGTTAGAGATGCAGACTGGATGTTGGCCAGACGACCGTCCATATCTTCCCACATTGTTGACACTCGGAGCTCTTAACAGCCAGGTTTGGGTTACCGAGACACTGAGCCGAAGATAAGTCTTTCTGCGAGGTTTACACCGGCCAACATCAAGGCTAATGCGAAATTCAACGCCTTAAACTGAGTTGGAACCATTTCTCATGGACACAGACCAGACGGAATTGAACGGTGGAACTGTTTATGTATGAGGGGCTGTAATAAACCTATTCCAAATATCTGACTTATTTTATGTGTAAAACTGTTTTCAGGTTACGTACAGTGAGTTTTGATTTTTGGAGGTAAGTGCAAATAATAATAATAATAATAATAATAATAATAATAATAATAATAATAATAATAATAGAATTTTACTGTACAAAATTAAAAAAATTAAATAAATCATTCTATCCTGTGCAACGCATATTTACAATTGTTTTCATTATATTTTCAGTGTTTTCCTTTATCTCATATTTTATTTTTCGAACTGCACTGTCTTGTAGGACTTTATTTTGTACAGGTTTTACACTTCAGTTTTACATTTTATATACAGTCACCTGTTTGCACTGAGAAGGAGAAACTCTTCAGTCTAGTTGTACATTCTGTTTTATGACAATAAAGAACATTTTGTTCTATTCCTCTACAAAACAACAACTCAGGAATCCCTCATACATTCACCAGTAACTCTTCCAGTATCACTCTGAACACTGTTCTGTTCATAGTTTTGAGGATAGTGGTATACATTTAGTTCAACTTTCCCTTTCTGCTGTATTCCTGGAATTTCCCCTTTTGGGACTAATAAAAAAATATCCTGTCTTATCTTGTCTCTTCACCCTCATGAAGTTTAACCTTCACTATAGTCTATACACAAGGACGATTAATGAGCATTTTTTTCTAGAGTCAAAAGTATTTTCCTCAAAAAGAATAAATTTGGCTCTATTTGAGTATATTTGGCTCTTTTTTGGTTAAATTTGGCTTAATATTGCGTACATTTGGCTGTATATTGAGTAAATCTTGCTCTATATTGAGTAAATTTGAGTCTATATTGAGTATATTTGGCTCCATATTGAGTATACTTGGTTATATATTGAGTATATATGTCTCTATATTGATTAAATTTCCTCTATATTGAGTACATTTGAATCCATTTTGAGTATACTTGGTTATATATTGAGAATATATGTCTCCATATTGATTACATTTCCTCTATATTGAGTACATTTGAATTTATTTTGAGTAGACTTGGTTCTATATTGAGTATATCTGTCTCTACATTGATTAAATTTACTCTATTTTGAGTAAATTTGGCTCTATTTTGAATTTGGAGAGCTCTATCCATTAAGTAACTTTTACTCTTTTTAGTAAGAAACCAAATATTATCTAAGTAGAGTAAAATTTTCTTCAATTTCAGTCAGTTTTACTCAGACAAATTTCCTGTTCACCACTTGTTTCTCTGCAGCCATATTCTTTTTCATTTAGAAATAAATTAATTAATTAAGCCACATTAGTCTATTCTGCAAAACCCTGATTTACCAGTTGATAATCTCTGCATTCGTTTTGTTGTTTTGTTGAAATCAATGTTTAGAAACTGTAACTGTCCTATAAAATGTCCAGAGTATAACATTGTTTTACGTGTATATAACAATAAATAACATACGATACATATTCCAACTATTTAATCAGTGAAGTACAAAGTCTATGATATTAATTTAAGTCAAACAGCTCATACACTCTTGTTGTAAACCTTATAAAATACCTTATAAACCTCATGAAACATAAACATAACACAAAACAGAAACAATGAGCTGTAACATATTTGAACATTACACATCTATATACGTTGTTTTTTTTTCGAATTAAAACCAGTTTCCCCCGTCTCAAAAGAATAAACCCTACTTACAAGTCATGACCGTCTGCGTCCATGGGACAGAGTTTTGTCAGGGTAGAAGAGATGGGACTTGCACCCTGCAGAGGATCACTTCAAATGAAAATAAGGCAGATTTTCACATCTATTTCTGACCCTGTGGCATTCATTATTCAACAAGTCACGTGCATTGGCAAATTAAAATTTCAGTAGATTGGAAGTGACCTCTATTCTCGAATCAAATGACATGAAATGTGTGATTTAAGCACTTGGACTTGTTTGAGTCTGCGCGAAATCGGTGTCAATCAGCCTCAACGCCATCTTCTGCACAGCTTCTATCTCTGCAGCAAGGGAGGCGCTTTTTTTTTGCAAAATGCGCCTTAATGACAATTCTGTAGCAAATCTGACTGTTTTTATATGTACAAAAAATAAATACTTTATTTATTTTTATCTGTTTTAATCTCGTTTTTGTACTTTTAAAGTTGCATGCGTAGAAAATGCGCATTAAAATCCTTCTTTTACGCAATTACCACCATGAATAAAAAAATAAAAGATTCAAATCGCTGTGGACGACATGCCAAATCTCTGCATGTTTCTGCTCATGTCTGCTCTCTGTAAACTCTTTGACAGGGCTGTTTCTGTGATGGATTGCAGAAGACCTGTCTCTAAGAATAATTTTGGGAAAATTCATGGCTCACATTCACACCAAAACACACGTTTTGTTTCTTGCGCTGTCTCTGGGTACATCTTCAGCCAGAAGAAGAAAAAAAAAAAAAAAACTTGTGGAGGTCTTAGCACTGATATATGGTCTTAACATTGTGTGTGTCGAAAGGTCAGGGGTCAGAAGAAGTGCTCTGAGCCGGTGATTGGCCAGAGCCGTCCGTGTCCCCTGGTTGAACTCTATTGTTTGGATGTAGCAGGTAGTGACCAACACTCACACTCTGGTGCACTAAGGTTGGCTGAGATCTGCTTATAATGGCAAAGTGAGAACAATATGTGTGGCCGGATACATTGAACAGTTTGGGTTTGGTTTGATTCCCATGAAAACAGTAAAGCCTGAAACATCCAGAGCCAACAGCTGATACCTGTCTCTTATTTTACAGACACGTTTAATCTTTATCCACATAAAAGCGCATGACAACCATGAACAGTTTACGCATTAGTATTTCAATCAGTTACCCCCCAAAAAAAGCCTAACAGAATTAATCATACGTGTATTTTTTACAAGGTGACTTAAAATAAGCTTAAAAATCAGATTATAAACGGTTTAATTTGAGAAATTTGAGTCTGCAGTATTTATTTTAATAAGCGCGCAATTGTGCGAGCTGATAAACAAGTTAATTATATCTGAAAATAACATTAAATATATTTTAAAGTTTTTTAAACACACTAAAACTGAAGTAAGTTTTTACGCAGCAAATTATCCAATATTCGGGTAAGACGTGTTAATTTTAAGGAGATTTTTCCTAAAATCTCAAGCTCTGAAACAAAAATATACACCAATATACTGAAATCCAAATTAGAAAGAAATGTAAATACCGGAATATGAAAAATCTAATCATTAATTTGTGAATAGTTTTTAAAAAATTAGACATCTAAATGATATGGTCGTGTTTTTACGCACGGCTTCGTCAGTACATGTTGCGCAGAAATCAGTATTTGCAGTGAGAAAATATCCAAAGCCATGTCATCCTTATAAGTGAAGTACATATTTATTTCACAAAGACAGATTGAGCCTAAACTAGCCTACATCACAACTGTGATTACTTAGACAACACATACAAATATTCACAGTTTAGAACACAGCACAACATGGGACGCACTAGCACAAATAAAACTAGACCTTACAACACCGACAAACGGAATTCTACGTGACGAAATGCTTTTTCTTATTGTGCCTTCATTATGATTTGTCTATTTACATTAGATGTGAAAGTCACCTGGACTACATTCAACAGTAAACCAACCCACTCAAACACACAAACTACACTGTTACTCTGACTGATGCCATTCCTCTAAAACATCCGTCTGGTTTCTAAAACAGGCATCTAGAGTCTCGCTAAATATCTTTCAAGTATATTAGAACTTTCCATGAGCAGTGATAAAAATAAAAAAAAGAAAAAATATTAAAAAAAAAAAAGAACATAGAAAATGAGTTCCAACTTACTTTTACCTCACTCAATTTAAACTGTAATGATACAATTTGATCCAAGTCCTACTTCTGAATGTGCGTTATCCTTCTTTCTTTCATAATAATAAACAAATATATAAACACTTCAGTTGCCAACCGTGGCAATTAAAGGTAGATTTCAAGCTTATATGGAGAGGGCGAAGACGACCGTAGAGGGGGACAGGGGTACAAAGGGGCCCAATGGCAGAGGCAGGGTGAAGGAGATAACACCATGAGTGTAAAATACTGAGAATCGGTCCATCAAATTCCACTTGTGTTCTTTGCCATCTCAGTCTGGATTGGGTTTTTATTGGGTGGGGTTCATGCACTATAGACCTGCGGTGCACGGCGTGGGGACAAGCTGCTGGCCTGTTTTGATCTGCTGCTGCTGGGCCCCCGAGGATGAGGACGAGGCCGAGCTGGAGGAGCGGATCTTGGTGTTGGGAAGCTTGTGCTCCTTCTTCCATTTCATCCTGCGGTTCTGAAACCAGATCTTAACCTGGCGCTCGGACAGACACATGGTGTGCGCAATCTCCACTCGCCTGCGCCGGGTCAGGTACCGGTTGAAATGGAATTCCTTCTCCAGCTCCAGAGCCTGCTGACGGGTGTAGGCAGTGCGGGACCTCTTGGGCACTCCTCCATTGTAACTGGCATTGACTGAAGGGGGGGAAAAAAGCCATACACAGGCAAAAGCAAGCAGGTGTTATATATGCAAAGGCTGACAGCGTGGATCAGAAAAGCATCTTGCAAAAAAAAAAAGAAAATGTTTTTTCAAATTGGGGGACATTTCTCAGTGTTGTGCGTAATGCAGCCGCTCTGGTTGTTTGGTTTTTTTGGACTATATGTCTTATTCCAGTTCTACGGACATGACCTTAATGTGAAGATGCGGAGTGTACAAACACAAACACTCGCATCCAGGGACAGATCAAGCTTAGAAATGATTAACCAAACAGCGGGGATGGATATTACAGTTTGGCTCGGCTCCAGTGGTGGAGGTAGTTTGGGTTAAAAAGCAACAAAGGCACATGGCCCCGACAGACGAACACAGGCAATAAAATTTACGAGGGTCCTTAATTACCGACCCTGCTGCTCGATAGTCGTAAATTGCTGTTGTAAGGGCTGCTACTAGTGCTGCCTCAATAGGCTTGCGTGTGTTCCAGTGGTTGTTTCACAGTGGTTCTGCTATTTAACCGTGACGATAACTCACCGGTGTTAACGTGGACCTTTTTCATCCAAGGATAGACCACCGGCTCCTTGCCCTTCGCTACGCCGGGATATACCTCACTGGCGAGGCTGCAGTCTTTGCTGGCATTTGCCCCTGCGCCACCATCTGGGGCCGCGGAGAGTCGAGGACCGTGGCTCTGTGGAACCGGTTGCGGTTGTGCGTGATGCCCATCGCTGAAATCATCGAGTCCCGTGGCGGGGACGTTACCGTAATCGTAGCCCGATTCTGTGTAGTTTGACCTCGGATAGGATGGTTCGTCGTGATGGGGGAAGCCCGTATCTTTTGGTCGCTCGTAGTAATCACCAGGGTTGGGGATATATCCGCTCTGCTGATATTCGTCGCATGGAGGAAAGGAAGGCTCGATATAGTTGGAGTTTATCAAGTAGGAACTCATGGTCATTAATTTGTGAAGTGCAACAATACTAATTTTTATCGCGCTGTCGTTTTTCTGATCTCCACAAAACCCTCCTACTCCCTGTCAAATGTACAAAGTTGCCTGGTCACGTGTGAAGCGCCACCAATCACTGCGTGTCCTGTGGGCATCATGTAAACAGGAACCAATGGAAAGCATGGTACTGGTACCACCAACACCGCTCGGACTGGCTTACGTTGGTGTTTTCCTTATTAAATCACAGTATATAAAGCAAAACCAATCAACTAACTTGTTTACTGCATGGGGCCAAACTTATGTGGGTGAGGCTTCCCTGCGTAAAGATATGCCTCCTCCTTCGAAAAAACACTGATGTGAAACCCAAAGCCCTGAGAAAATGCAGCTTATGCACAAACAAAAGATTTCTCCTAAACACGCATGTTGCTTGTTGAGAGTTTAGACCGTGTTATATTCTAGTAGCAGACACGAACAAGACAAAAACAAGCGGAAAACAGGTCATCACGACACTTCAACCCCTTGTGTGGTCCTTGATTTAATATTAAAAAAAAGAAAAAAAACGCTTTATTCCAGGCGCAGACGTGCCGATGCTTTGCGGACATAAGAGTCTGCATATAAACCAGATGACTTTATCAATAAAAACCAGGGTAAAGACACAAGATACACACAGAAAGACAACACACACGTCTGCTCACATTGTACGTGTGTGTCAATCACTTATCACAAAGGAAATAATGTGTGTTTTCCCCTGATTTTGCAGGAGCAGAACAACGACCTAAAGCTATTTTGGTCCAGTGTTTGTCCAGTAAAGCTCCATCAGACGGAGGCCTATCTGGTGTTGATCGTGTGGTTGTTAGTTTATCATTTCTGCTTTGTGTTTCTTTGTATTTTCCTAGGCTTATCTCAGCTTTAGAAGACTGAACAAACTCCCGCAGACGCTTATGTTGCATTAGGACGCAGTATTATTTACCAGACAGGCAGATAACACACAGTAAGTGATATCAAAACACAATTAGTCTGCTTTATAAAGACTAAATGACCTTATATTTAAGGAATATATTTGAAAATTATTAAATAAAAAACGCTAAATTGTAAAAACTATTCTAAATATGTATGTAGAGTTTGCTGTCATAAACAATCATCAGTAATTAGCAAACAATTTGCAACAGTATTTGAGGAAAATGTTTTCTTCTGCGTCTTGTGAAGCACCAACCTGTACCTAACCCTGACATGTTCATGTGTGATGAGAACAATAGGAAACTAAAGTCAGAGGTGCAACCCTCAAAACAACAGCAGAATAATAATAATAATAATAATAATAATAATAATAATAATAATAATAATAATAATAATAATAATAATAATAATAA
>JAPTGZ010000003.1:11466183-11478413 GCA_029814645.1 Fowleria isostigma
GGGCGGCCTTTGGGATTCATATTCTCTGTACTGTATGACACACACACGCCCAGCTGTATGCAGTAACGCTGATCACCTCACTAAATCTACCCAGGACTGCGGACCTGCCTCGTCTGCACAATCCATTCTGTCCATTTGATCAAAGAGGGGGGTTGGAAAAAAAAGGGGAGGGGCGCGTACGTGGGCAGAGGGACCCTCCTCATAAATACTGGGTGCATTCTGAGAAGAGACGATCACCAGGAGACCAGAGGGAGGGGCCAACGCCTGCCTCTCCTATAAGCTAACCCCGTCTCACTAGGAAAAGGACAACAGACACAAAGTCTCCTTTAATACAGTTGAAAGGACCCGGCCAATTTATTAAGCACACTTCTAATTTTTGTCTCGTTTGTTTATTCCAAGCTGAGAACATGGTGACGTCCTTAAATGGCTCAGGTGATCAGAATAATTGCTTTGGACAAATTACTCAGAGGCTTGATTGGATTTTATTAAGTGGAAAGAAATGTTTATGGGAGTAAATTAAAATGTACATGATTCAGGCAGATGCATTTTTGACTGGATTAACTGAACAGACAGTTCAGGAGCACTACCATCAGAAGAAAACCCATTTTGTATTAAGAAACCTTTAGTCAAATGTGCATATTTTTACATAAATATAGATTTATCAACATCACATTAGTACTGGACTAATGTATTCCTGAACGGAGATAAGGGATGATAATGTCAATGACAGAGGTGGAGAGTAACCAATTACATTTACTCACATTACTGTAACTGAGTAGTTTTTATGTGTAATGTAGTTTTTGAAAAAGGTCATTTTACTTTTACTCAAGTACATTTTGAACCAAGTACTTTTACTTTACTATATTGGAAAAAAAAACGTTACTGAGTAAAAAAATTAAATGTGGGAAAAAAAAAAACGATCAAGCTAGAATTTGTCAGTAAAGGAAAAAAATGTATCATAGAACTCACAGCTTATGCCACTTGAAAATGTTTTATGGGTGGTCCAAACAAGTTTACCCATTAGACGATCAGAAAGGTCCTAATTATTATATGGACTAAAAGATGATTAAAAACAGCTAGTGCTGAATTGGATTTATGACATGTTATTCTTTTTTTGCATCAACTAATTGAAAGTAACTAATTACATTTTATATGAAGTCCTTTTTACTGTTACTTGGGTAGATTTTCAGATGAGTGCTTTTACTTGAGTATAATTTTAGCAAAGTAAAGATACTTTTACTTACAGTCAGAAAAAATGATTAGACCACTCTATGTTTTGTTCAATTTCTTGTTCATTTTAATGCCTGGTACAACTAAAGGTACATTTGTTTGGACAAATATAATGGTAACAACAAAAGTAGCTCATAGTAGTTTAATTTTAGAGCTGATATCTATCAATTTTCTATGGTTTTCTTGATAATAACCAAAATCACATAAGTTCTTACATCGATATCTATGGTATTATACTGACAAAAACAGTGCTTTTAGACATTCTATATTTTCTTTTCTGTCTGTTTTAGTCACATGATCCACACAGGAGTTAGTAGTTGATTGCATAACCATTGTTTTTGATGATGGTTGATTGTACTGTACTTTTTCCACCTCTGGTCAGTGACCCTGTTGTATAATCAAAACATACTTCTATCTGTTCATATACTATAGATACCAAAATAATGTTTCTCCTGGTCAAATGTGTACTGCTACTAAATGGAATGCTAGCTGAAAAGTATCCACAACAGCATTCTCATTGATAGAAACTGTATTTGAAGATGTCTTTGTTTGACTGCACTGAAACTAAATTTAAAATATGTCTAAGGGGCCATTTTAATATTCAACAGCTTGCCAAGACATCTGCAATTTACTTCATCTCAGTCAAAATGAACATTTCACATCAAAAATACCCTACTCCCCGGGAAGAAAGATGACACTTTGCCATCTGTGTGTACTGGGCTTTTCAATTTCAGATAGCCATCTGAGTGCATTTTTGATATTCATGAAAAGAGAGGAAGTGCGGTGCCGAATTTTTACTGAGATAACCTTTTTTCTGTCTGCACTCTAATTTTACAATGACCTGACTTTGATGCAATAATTGAAGACAGAATATGCTGCTCTTTCTAGAAAGTTATGAGAAAAAAAAAATTACTTATAAATCCCATTTGTGGATCTGATTTAGTCATATTTCACATGTGGGGAACGGAGACTGTTCTCACTCTGAAGTTTTCACAAAGAAGTGCTTAGTTGTGACGTCTAGGTGTCTGTTTTTAACATCATGTCAGAAGCGTTATAGCAGAGGTGTCAAACAGAGGTCACCAAAAACAGCCCTCCAAAGGTTCCAATCTAGCCCGAATGGATTTCAAGTGCAGAAATTACACAGATATTAAAAATTAAGAATATTGAACTCATTTTACTTCAGGAGCCACATACAGACCAATATGACTGAAGGTAACAAAATACCATAATAACCCTTTAACAATAAAATCTGGGCAAAATGAAAATTATGTGTAATATTAATAAAATTCTTCCTGTTACTAAAAGTTTTGTGCATTTGCAGATCCACTCTGATCTGTAAGTTGTAATGTTAATAAAATGACATGTAATACTGTAGAAATTGTTCCTAGTTTAGTCCCAAATTCCAAACTTAAAAATTTTCACAATATTATGCCTGCTACCAAGTATTTGTGTAACATTGTGTGTAATGTGTGGACATGTATAAATGATGAGTTGAGGCCTAATATTGTTGAAATTGTTTGGGTTTTTTTTGTTTGTTTTTTAAAGAAATTTGAGGGTTTTTTTCAGTTTATTTACATTTTTTTCTTTGGATAGTTTGTAAATGTAAATATTTTCTTAATTTTACATTTTTATTCTAATAAAACAAAAAGAAAAAACTTGGAGTTGCCATTATTTATACGTTATTATGCTATTATTGTAATAGTCCAGCCCACTGGAGATCAAATTGGACTGAATGTGGCCCCTGAACTAAAATGAATTTCACACTCCTAGACTATAGCGGACCTTTTCAATGCATACGTCACCAAAAACAAGTCGGTGTAAACATGTAGACATTGAAAATTGACATCATGGGCTAGATGACACTCTTAGTAAGAGGTAGTTATCGTGAGTTGTGTCCATCTCATCCTGTGTTTATGATAGCATCTTCTTTCTGTCTTTGTCTTTCCTCATTTTAGCCTTAGCCTAATCCTTTTTCCTCAACTAAAATTGTTTTCATGCCAAAACAAAACCGCCAACCACAGCACTGTCCAGATGACTGTCAGACTACTGCGTATGTCGGAAAATCACCGCTACCCCTCAAGTTGAAAAATGACTCTATGGACAGCAGTAAGACGCCATGACCAAGCATCAAATGTGAGGGGTTACGACTAAGAATGTACTCAAGCACTGGAAAATCAAATTTGATCGCAGTCAATAACCTCTGCCCTTACGTCACCCTCCCCTAGGGTGGCCACGAGAAACACATAGGTCTGAATTTTCTACTTAACTCATAAAGACCCAAACACCCACTGATGACCAAAATCACTTACTGATATAAAAAGTTAAATAACTACTGATCCACTAATCTTATCAATCCATGTAAATAATTAGTGTAAAATACGGTTTGTCATCTTTTCATGATTATCAGATATGACTCATTTGGATGTTCAGAGGCTCCGTAGTTACTGTGGAAACACCGTCATCCACTGTAACACTGACTCGCCAGTAAAATCCATAGAGTTGGATCAATGACAGTGGATGGACACACTTGTTTTTATGCTCAGTTAATGAGAGATTTTTCTCCCATTTTCTCTGTTTTTGATATAATAAGCCTCAACTTTAACCATTTAACCACCCCACCACGAAAAACCTGATGAAAAAATGTTTTGTTTGCATTTCTTATTCCCTCGGGTGAGTAATTTCTAAAAAGTTTTGGCTATATCTACTAATATCAACTTGGAAAGTGTCAAAAATTACTCACTAAGTTAGTTCTTTTAACATGTTTATGATGTACAACCACTAAATGTTTAATATTTAGAGCAATAGATGAACAGAGTTTGGATTTCATGACAAATAATCCATTATTTCATATTGGTTTAATTTTTTACTCTTAACATAAAGCAACAAATCAACCATTTGGTAGAGCTTTTTTTTTTTTTTTAATGATTAAAAATCTTAATTTAAGTATTTTGTGATATCAAATAATGTAATTATGTTCAGGAAGTCCTCTTATACTATGATATGCCCAAAAATTATTCATATCTTTCACCAAATACAGTAAAAATGTCTTTAGCGATTTTCATCTTTCTTGGCTAAATTAGGTTAAGTACTCCACTTATTGAAATACATAACTTAAATTGTGCTAAACCATATGGTCAAGCAAACAATTAAAGTGTTAAATTGAGCTTTTAAACACGTCAATCATGATCAGTAAATTGAATGCAGAAAAAAAGCAGATTTTCACTTAAGAATGCAAAATACTGATCATATTATTAGAATAAATGGTGATAAATTGCTTACGAAAAGTTAAAAAACAGAGAAAAAAAACATTTGGGAACTGCCACAAAAGTAGCGCTGGGTCTTTATGGGTTAAGGAGACATTAACTCTTGTCCACACTCAAACATATAGAGATGCTGCTTATGATGAAATGGTAAAAAATATGATGTGGAAGTCTGAGCTACTTCAGAAACATAGTGGTGTAACATGGCAGACTTGGGTCATTCGAAAGAAAAAATTCTTATTTTCATTGGATTATATAATCATAAAAAGATAACTAATTTTCCATTTGTATCAGCAGATTTCTTAAATTTACATAAAGAAAGTAAATACAGCATAAAATCATAATTAGGATGACACAGACACCTGAACATGCTGTCACCATCAGTTCATAATATGAACTTATCTTTTCTGTAGTAAAGTGGATTTGATGATTTAATCAATAACTTTTAAAAGCGGGAAAATAAACTGAACTGTAGGTGAGGGGTTAGGTTTTCTGACAACCACATGTAGTCTGTTCATGTCACTCACATGTCCTACCAAAATGGGATTTAACAAAACACTGGTCAGCCTACGATTGTGATTATTTGTTCATGAGAAAAAAGGGCCTTTTGGAGGCTTACTTTAATTTTTTGCTTGTTTTTGTTTTGTGTAAATGTGGAAACAATGGGATATCTATTCACACTGATTATGTTACTGGGCTACGGATTAATTTATGAGATGATGCCACTTCATGTTATTAATTAACAGGAAGCATAATTACTTTATATCCATCTATTTTTGGCTTATTTTATCTTCATTTTTACAGGTGCTTGTGTAATTTTTTTGTGTGTGTGTTTGTATGAGATTCAGTTCCTTTTCTAATGAGACTTGAAATGTCATTGTTTGCAGTAGGGTCAATATATAATTGAGGGACCTTTTTGAGTTCCCTTAACAGGGTTACATAGTTGACAGGTATAGTTGACATTTTTGCTGTTTTTATCCAAAAATCAACATAACCATAACACCACATGGCATTTATACAGAAAGATTCTTCTAAATATCATATATACAATTAAGTAAAATTAGAATTGAAAGATCTTGTAGTAACATTGTTGACATAAGAGTGTCACAAATCCAAACTTGACTCACACACTATTTTATATTAAATGCCTCAGAAAGAGGAAAAAGAACATATGTTGGAGTCTGTCCAGTGTTTTCTTTAGGAGGAAATGACATCATGTGGAGCAGGTCATGTGATTTGGAAATAACACACTTCCTTCAGAGGCTTTTGGTAATCGGTAACTAGTTGAAAGTGATTTCTCGGACAAGATACAATTTGTTATTTTCCATTTCAAATCTGATGTATTGCTAAAAAAAAAAAAAGAAATACCTGTCATGATCATCTCAACAAAAAGAACACACTCAAAACTATTTTTGAATAAGCTCATTTTATTGTTGTTTAGCTAATTAGTAGGTGGTTGTTATTAAATTCTGAATGTTACTTAGTTGACATTTTATGATATTGAGTCACATTATTTATTAATCATTTATTAATAAGTGATTTTTCCTTAATTAAATAATTATTGAATTTTTAAAGACATGACCATAATGACCATAAAAAACATTGTTTTTGTCGTTTTTATTTTTAATAAAGATGTATGCAAGATTTATCCCATGGACTTCAAAAGTCCCTCAATTACATACTGATCCAGTTCATGCAATGACAATAAAGACATTCTGATTTTGATTCAGACTCCTATTTACTTGATTATTTCTGCACAATTACATCTTATCACTATGTAATTAAAGAAGTTTCCCCAGTTGTGTCAACATTATGTGCTTTGTATCATTTTGAGCAGTCAGTAGTTTGGATTGTGTGGATGTTTGTTTTCTGTGTAACTGCTTGTTTCTTGCCTTACCATCTTTTTAGGGATGTCACCATGTCCCAGATCTCAGTAGCTGAATTGGCAGTAAAGAGTTAAAACTTATCGACACCATGTCTACACTAAAACCACTGAATATGCAGCAGCTGCTTCAGTTTTGCATATGTGTCTACACCGTAATGAGTGTTGAGAATTAGTTCACCTGTGTGAATACACTTCCCAACACACAATTACTGGAATTTTGAAGAAAATGACTATAAGCTTATGCACTGGGTTGTGTTAACACTAGTGAAACATGGTCCAGTGCGATGCCTGCAAAGTCAAACATAAGAATGTGAATGTGTCTGAAATGCTTTCAGTGCAGACATGGCGTATAACTCAAAGCTGTACTAAACCAAAACTATTCTTCAACCACTGTTACGTCTTATACACATGAAACCAACACAGACATTACTCTGCATAAGTATTAAGATGTAACATACTGTACATCACTGCCATGCATTGCATTTAGAGTATGAGACCCCTGTGGAGGAAAAAGGCCCACTTTTACATACTGCATTTATCAGCATTTCATGGGCTCAGGAGTCCAAATATTTTGGTTCAAAATTGATTGCACAGTGAAAACAATACCCCACCTTCCTGGGCCCAGAGCACTCTCCTTCAGTGGGTTGTGCACACTTTGTTCTGGAAAAGGCAAACCCATTTGGCGATTACATAGATTTGTAAGTTGATTTCTGACATCATTGCCAACCAAAACTGCAGAAGTAAACAGTGTGTCAAATTGCTTCTCTCATCTGTGACAGTGCTGGCTCTGTATATTGTTCCTCTCCTTCAATCGCATAAACATCTGCCAAATCCACCTAAGCAAAGACCATTTACCAATATTCCACTGCAGACTGAGAAAGGGAGGTTTGGAAGATCCTTGCTGAAAAAACTGTATCTCCAAATCATCTCAGGCTTGATTTCACTCTGCTCCGTACAGAATATGAAACCAAAAATATAGCGTTGTTTTAGACTCCAGGGGAAAACACCATTACTCCTCAGTTGTCAGTGTAGCATATGGTCCAGAAGTGGCCTCAGGACCGTGAAGCTAAAACAGCCATCACTGGAAAGGCCCTGAGCCAAAACTCTTATCCCACTGTGAACACTGCTGCTCTAACTGGTCCAGCAGTTTGTCCACTGAATCCTCTTTGTTCTCCAGTTTCAGATATCGCCTACCACTGCCCAGGTCTAGCCGGGGCCAGCTGCGGTGAGTCTGCTCCTCCGTAGCATCCACGACCTGTCCCGGGATGTTCACACAAACCTGTGACCCTGCCTCTCTCCTCTGGACCACCGGTTCATTTGTCTGACCGGCCACCGTGGGCTGGTGAAGCCCTTCTTTCAGACGTGCGACTGTTTGGCCTGTGTAAGGTTTAGTCCTATAGCTCATGCTGTGGCAGCGTCTGGGCTGGGCAGGTGGGACGTCCACCTCGTCCACCCCCAGCGTGGACATGGAACTGGCCGACACCAGGCAGTTGCTGAGCTTGATGAGGGGGACGGGCCGAGGGCTGAGGCTGGCACCGCCACCGTGCTCAGTGCCAGACTGTGTGTTAAAGTCTGTCTGACTGGAATTACAAGAGTTAGATTGGGAAGCGTGGAGGGAAGGTGGAGGTTCTGACTCCTGATGGTGGAGGGCCTCGGTCTGGAGCACGGCTTGCTGGTAGATGACCTCCATGCTTTCCTCTCGGTCTCTGGGGTGTCTGGTTTGGAGCAGAGGCTCAGAGCTAGCCAGCTGCTGCAGACAGAGGATGTTGAGGTGTGCAGCTGGTAGACTGCTCACCCATTGGTAGTGTTTAGACATGGAGTTGGCTGCTGCTATCTCTGTAAGGTCCGCTGAGGGCACAGCTGCAGACACAGAACAGATCACACTCCGCATCTGAGCCAGCAGCATCTGCGTCTCCCTGTCCCTGTTCTCATACAGGACTGTGTTAGCACAGATGAGGATGAAGAGTCCCACTCCCATGATGACCGGACCCAGCAGCTTCATCCGCTCACTGTGGATGAGACTGGTCGTGGACAGCAGGCCCTTTGCTCCCAGACTCCAGCCAGAGCTCTGTGACTCAGACAGGCCCTCCCCATCTGCAGCACTCAACAGGGAAGACTTGGACATCCGGTAGGGCCAGTATCCCGCTACTGCCAGTGCTGTGCCAACAACAACTACGATGATCCCCAGCACCAGGAAGGCTCCGGGCATAGAGCGGATGCGAAGCTTGCCTTGGATCACCCCATCCTTCTTCTTTCTGCCTCGTAAGGCAAAGCAGGACTTTCTTCGGCGGGAGGGAGAAGATGACCTAACACCCCGCGCCTTTTGGGTCTTCATCATGCAGGTGGGTCCAGAGCTTCTGCTCCTTATCTCACCCTGTCAAAGGTCTGGAAAATGGAGGACATTTCAGAATTAATACCAAAATAATGACACAGCTATTCAGTCAACATGTATAAGAGTCAGTGTGGGTGTACAGTATCAGCTAATGCCCTATTTCAGTGTGGCTAATGGAGCATATCAATTTTTAACCATTAAACGACTGCCAACAGTTACATTGGTTTTATATTTAGTTTGATTATTCCTTATGTACAGACTGAAGAAACTCATAGAATTACTTAGTTTTAGAGCTAAGTTTTTTGTTGATTTGTATATTTTTTATTAGAACAGATCAAGACTAGTTGTTTCACCTTCCAGATTCCAGGCTACACTGAGCACATCCTGACTTCAACTCAACACAGACACAAGACTGGTGTCGTCCTTAGTGTAATGTACTTTTTACTGAGCTACATTTATTTGACATCTTTACTTTGCTGAGCCGTAATATAAATACAAATAAAACCAATAAATCAAATATGACATATGATTATAGACTGCTCTGACAGTGTATGGAGTAGTTAAAGGATCTTTAAATTTAATTTTTACAGGTTGTGAATTCCATAAAAGTGGCTGTTTTTGTCCTATAGGTTTTACAAACTTTACCATCATGACTTTCAAAGATGCACAGAAATGAAGATTTGCCTAAATTATGTTAACCTGCTGAAAATTTCTAAATAACAAAATCACATATATTATTGTTGTGTGTCAGAGCTAACATGAAAACACAAAACATCCAGCAGTCTGGAAAAACTGGTAGTTTCAGTACAATTCAGTCCTGTCTTCCAATGGATTCTGATCTGGTAAATTAAAATATTGTTACATCCTGCAAAGTTAAAATAATATAACTGGAATCCCTGGTATGAGTACCTGCATAGGTTTTCTAAGCATCAATAGTTTGTAATAATTTTGTTTTCAACCTCATCTGGTGATGATAGGAACACCTGCAGTTTACACAATATACAGTTTTATGTGAAATACAACAGGATACCACACAGTGGGCAGCACAGTGGTGCAGTGGTTAGCACTCCTGCCTCCAGCAAGAGGGTCCTGGGTTTGATTCCAACACCAGCTGATGTGGGTGGGACCTTTCTGTGTGAGTTTGTATGTGTCTGCGTTGGTTCTCTCCGAATACTCCAGCTTCCTCCCACCATCCAAAGACATGCACTAATGGGTTAATTGATTAATCTGAAATGTGATTGGTTGTTAAACTCTAAATGTCCAATGTCATTATTGAAAATTTAAATCAGTTCTCACTTTAGACCCAATTTACACGCCAACACTCTCAGGTGAAAACAGCAAAATATTTATCAGAAGTGCCTTTCGTTTAGACGGCAATGGCATTTTTGGGGGTTGAAAACACAAAAAGGTGAAACCACCTTCCAGAGTGGAAATGTTAAAAAGGCTCCACATTCACATTTAATGTAAAAACACAAAACTGTGTTTTGTCATTATGTAGAGTTTACATCACAGGCACAGAAAAACAAATGTAAGTTTATTTCAATGCAACAAACTTCCAAGTTGCCCTAATCACTCTAATTTACATCCAAGAGTCATTTCAGCAATTGTCACAAATCTTTATAGAGAGTAGTGTTCTTTTTCCTGTTTTGAGATTGTATTTCACATTAGGAGAGAACAGGAAAAGAGGTAGAGATTCTATGCAGGAGCTTGGTTTTGGTGGTGGTGATTCCACCTAGCACCTGGCACACCTACTACATCGATAAATAGTAAATTTTACACATTTTTTCCTTGTCTGTTTGCATGCAGATTTCCCCCTAAATGCACATCTAAATGCAGAATTAAAAGTGAGAATGCAATGCCACTTTTACCTTTTCGGTTCACATCATCACTAAACATAGCCTAACTTACCTGGTTAAATAAAGGTTAAATAAAAAATAAATAACACCGGAGTTACTCTTTGAAATTCCTCCTTCCTTTACTTATTGGAACACTAACTGATGCTTGACAGAGTTAGAGTATAAATTGTTGTCACTGTATAAGAATAAAAATCTATTCTAAAATGGATCATTTGGCAAAATCAGGTATACCACTAGTACAGGATGTCTAGCATATGTTAATACTTACATATTTTTACTTTTAGAACCATTCAAATTAAATATTTTAACTTGTAAAAGAGTATTTACTGAGCTCTCTACATACTCTCTGTAATATTCTGACATTGAATAGTTTTTCTTTGTGCAGTACATTTGATCTGTCATGATGATGGAGGCATTACACATCAGCGGGTGGAATTCAGACTTATTTAGACCACTTTCCTTCACTTTTGTCATCCATTACTCAGCGGCTGTTTACCACACACAGTCGTTTTTCAATGTTAATCACCACTGAAAATAATTAGCGTCTAACTCCTTCGAACAGTTCCAAACCCCTCTATGTCTGTGGGGAGCTTGTAAATTCAACAAGGTACAAACATAACGTAGAAAAACACTTGCACATGTGCTGTTCTTCTTAAATACCCACATGCTCATAAACAAAGTGGAGTGAAATGGAAAAAGTGTTTCAGACACTTCTTACTGCAGTAACAGTCAAGGTAAGAGTAAAATGTTCTCGCCACGCTGTCTGTCAGACGCCTCATGGCTGTGTCATTTCGGTCGCCTGTGATTTGTTTCCACACACATCCCTTTATAAAGAGTAAGAAATAAAAGAATTGAAAATATGGTTAATAAACTGCTCTCAGCTTCCATATTTCTGTCTTTGTTTTAAATAGTTCACAAAGTCTCTTTACATTTGAAAACATTTATTATAAAAGAAATTGATGAGATATGTTACTCAGATTTGTTGATATAGTTTATGGTCTCCGTCTTGTCATGGACTCAACTCATTTAGTCTCGGTTTTGTCTTGGTCTTGGACATAGCAGTCTCGATGGGATTTGTATAAAAGCTACATCATCACAGGGAAGAATCAGCTATTATGCACCCTCTTCAAGATATAAGTGTGACAGTGACAGTCCTGTCACTATGCCTCCGACTGATCATGCGCCCTGGCTACTTTGCCACAGGGATATCCCTATGGCCGATTGGTTAGCACGCGTGACTCTCACCCAGGAGTCTGGGGTTCAAAGCCCACCTGGGCCCTCTTTGTCCTTGCCACATAAGAATAATATAATAGAAAAGAGAATATGATATAACTAGGCAAGACACTTTACAGCAATGCCTTTTGCTCTACAATTGATATGAGTAATCATGTCATGTCGACGCACTGGCAACAAACCCAATACCATCTGGATATGCCTCAACCTTTTTTGGAAAAAAATGGCCCAGTAATAGCATTATGAAACTCCTGCTGCTCTGACCATCCCCCCAAAAAATTGGGGATTGGGGAGTACATTATTCTAAAACTAACACGACAGACCTGTATGTGGAGGATGCGGTGGGTTATATAGCTCTGTAGATAGACCCCATCATTTCCCACTTGCTGCCCCCCCCCCAAAAAAAAAGAACAAAAAAAAACAAATTTGTGACC
>JAPTGZ010000003.1:11546012-11556673 GCA_029814645.1 Fowleria isostigma
TTTTCATCTTTCTTGGCTCAGTTAGGTTCAGATAAGTTAGGTACTCCTCTTTTTGAAAAATAGTGACTCAAAATGTGATAAACTATATGGTCGAGCAAGCAGTTAAAGGGTTAACTGATAGATTGACCTGTTCTGGTGTGTGTGTCTCATACATAACAATCAAGATCAAACTAAACTAAATTTCTTCTATTTCATTTTTAAGACTACCACTTTTTAAAACTATAAAAATGAAACAATATGAGCAGTGGAAAAAAATATAAATACATGAGGTGAATTACAAGTTAATTAACTACTAACACTGTTTCCAAATTCTACAAAACAATGAACCTTAATGTAAAGTGTGTTGGCCATTTTCATTATTTTGCAAAACTATAGAAAGAAAATGGTATATTAACCATAACCATGCACAATATGTTTATGTACATGATGGATTAAGAGATTTCTGAAAGCAGATTTTCACATCAAAGTGAAATGAATGGAAATCATGCAGCAGTAGACTCTCGGTTAGATGAGCAGTGTTGTGTGAACTGCAGCTTTAATTCTGTAAAATGGCTGTTGTTTCAGAGGAGTGGGGAAATTTACAGTGTGATCCAATGCCTATTCCTCCCTGTGAAGTACGCTGTGCAGCTGGCATGGTGTGGACAACGCTTCAGTTATGAGGAGAACAATTAGTTTAATTCAATAATCCTGTTGATGTTCTGAGCTGCAGTGCAGATGTACTTCTCATGTATCAGCTGTGGGAGCTTTTAACACATGTGTGGAACGCAGCCCAGGCCTGCCTGTCCCTCAGTGATGGTACTACTGGAACTAAAAAAAATAATCAAGAGTGCAGTGTTGTAATGTGTCATTGTCGTAGGTGAGAAAGACCACCCAGAACCAGCCTGCAGTGCTCATTAGTGGGAGTGCGACCCCCCAGAGTTTGGGGGCACTGTGGTCCCGCCGCCCCCCCTCTGTCCATGGCCTCTCCTGCCGTGGCCCAGGATACAGTGTGCGCTGCCGCAGCCTTCGTCGTTCTCTTCGTCTCCCTCGCTTTCGGAAGACGACTCTCCGAACTGCCGGGGCTTCTCATAAATACAGCAGCCTGAAACACAACACGGAGGATTCGTAGTGAACGACTGCAGCCACAGATGAAAGCTCCAAATTCAGCTTGTCACGTTACTCAACTGTTGTGGTTGGAAATAGAAACAAAAGGCAACCAGTGATAAAAATAAATCATCAGAGAGGGTTTGATTTGAATAATCCAGTAGTGAAGCAGCAAGATGAACTAAGAAACCTCCGTTTTAATTTTCCATTCACCATAATCCCTCCCAAACATAAACCATATTTAACCCCTTAAGACAATGTAACTATGAATCAAGCATGCCTGTTGAATTAAAAAGAAACATTAGGTCATCCGTCATGGTGCTACCTTGCAAAGACAGCTGTGATATACCTTTTTAAAGGTATGTGGGTTTACTGCAGTTCATCATTTCCTGCCTGTATGTTACATACACTACCTGTATACATTCACTGACACACTTTATTCTTCTTAAATGCATTGGCAGACAGGTTAATGTCCTGTGACAAAGTAGAGAGTGGACAATCTCTGATTTATTTGGAGTAAAACTGCCACTTGAGAAAATAAAACAATGGTACTAATGAAACAGCAGTAACAGAAGTGAGTACATGGAGTTCTGTTTTATTCGAAGATGGCCAATCATGACTTGGATGAAAGAGAGTTGTTAAGTGTTGTTACACAATGTGCTGGTAGATGATAAATATTTAAGTGGCGCAATTACTTGGCTCATAAATACCACACATGGTGTTGCCAGCATGGGAACTCATGGCCAAGAGCTCACTAAAGAGCATAAGGACAATATTGCTGGCCATCATAAAGATGGAAGTAGATCAGTACATCTTGGAAATGAAGCCAAAAAACTGTGGTGAAGGTCATTCAGAGATTTTACAATCTACATACAACAGTGAAACAGACTTTGAAAATCAGACCAAGGAAAACACCTGCACATACTGTTGGCCAAGTTTACACATGGGCTCATCAGGACAGACAAAAAAATGCGACCAGTATTACTGGAGAGATTTCCTTTACATCTGGTCAAACTGAGAGTGTCTAAAAACCACACAGCATCTAAGGTGTAAACCTTTACTGAAGCTACAAGTAGACTCATATAGAGTTTGCTAACTATCATCATTCTAAACCAATGAGGTTTAACGAAACACAGATTAACAATGTTTGGATGTGATTGTGTAGGACTGATGACCTAATAAAAGGCACCAAGAAAACTGTGCTGCTCCAAACACAGTGGTGAATGAGGACTGAATGATGTTGCTGGGATTCCACTGTGGACTATAAAACTTTAAAGGAGAAAAATGTGCACTCCCTGTAAAACCTTGAGCTGTAATTCAGTTCAACAATGACCCACATTGTTCTTCCACTCTTCAACTCTTATGAACCCCAATAGGATCAATGCTGCTCAGAAAAACAATGGCTCTCGCATAAAATATTGACAAGGCACAGATTCCAAGTGACTGTACAATAAGGATGCAACTGTTTTCAGACAATTCTACTGTATGGAATAGCAGTTTTGTTTTTGCAATTAAATTATAGAATGTCTACTCTTTAGTAAACTTCAGGCTTCTAATGCAGCTGCTAGGAAAGTTATCAAGAAACGTAAAAATCAAGGTACACAGTCACTCTTCCTTCCTGTGCTGGAGAAGGAGAAGCACAGCTGCCAGAGATAAACTGAGTACATAATCCAGTGACTCCATGCTACACTTTAACATGCTAAGTATATAATTATGTTTAAAGGTGCCTTATCTCAAGCAGAGGTGAAATACCTATGTTTTATATGCGCATCTCTTTAACTGAGTGAAACATTTTAGATGGCTCACCCTAATTTGTAGTTGATTATATACATATATCCCATCAAATGTGACTTGGGATGACTAAATAATCCCTCTGTCATACACAACCACACAAATATTAGCTTGTGGACAGATAGTAAAACGTGTGTTTTGGACTTGGATATAAACAAACCTGACTCACATCATCTATGACTCAGAAACGCATAACATAATTGCTCGCAATCGATCACAATCTGTGTGGTATCAAATTAAAGGAAATGGATGTAAAAAAGAAATGCACACAGTATACAGTGTAAACAAGCTATGCCATGTTTACAGTTGCCTCTGCCACAGTAGCAGTCATGCTGATAGAATTTGTTTCTACATTTTTCATAATTTGGTGACAGGGAACAGTTGGCCTTTCATTTCAATCAGTCATCTATGACACATCCCACAGTACAATCTAATAACACTGATTGAAGACTAGAGATTTCACTACTTGTCTCTGTGTCCAACTAATTATTCATATATGGTATTTTACAGTATACAAACTATGAGACTCACACTTTGAAGACCTTCTTCCCAGGTGCTCATTGTCAACTGTGTCACTGGACCACTCCACCTTCTTCTCGGTCTTCCTCTTCCTCAGCTTGATTGTCAAGCTCCGTCCCTCCTGTAATAGGTCACACATCTAGTGTCATTCACTGAGATTTCAAATGCCTCCACAAAAATGAGTAAAGCCATTTCTTACAGGAACTGGCACTCTGAAAGCAATTCATTCAAATATAACAGTATGTCGCCAGTGTCCCTTCATTAAAACCACAGGAGATAACTTTTATATCTGTGCCTGATTATGAGGACATTATTTACACTGAATGCGTCGTCTCAGTGTTTAAGTGCCCTTGATACAGTTTATCACGGTGCACTGAGGTTTATTACAGGCCTCACAGCCATCATTGTCTTTTATACACTTGACTTGGATGGACTGATCTTTTCACACTCAGACTGAAACACTAGTATTCCTTTATCTACAAATGTATTTTTGGTCTGCCTCCATCATATTTGCTCATGTACGTCTGTTGGAATGACTTAATTACAGTCTCCAGTTGCAGGATCTGTTATCGCTATGAGTTCCAAAAGTCAGAACAAAACTAGGGAAAGAAAGACTTTAAATTTTCCTACCACTGTCTGGAACAACCTACAGAAGGAGATTAAACTGAGACATTTGGTCTCTTTTAACACAGTCATTTTTAAATAATGGGAAAAGAATAAATCTGGATGTAGATGTTTCTCTAACTGACTGAATTGGGTTCTACTTTGAGATGCTTCTAAAGAAACACTGTTATACTTTTAGAACATTTTAAAAGCAATGATGGTGTTTTATATGCTTATTCTTATCTAGTGTTTGGCTTTAGTATTGACTTTTATTGTGTTTTATGTATATTTTTAGTGTGCATGTATGGCTTTGATTTGTATTTTGTGTAGCTGCTGCTGCTGCTGTCTTGGCCAGAACACTGTTGCAAAAGAGATTTTTAATTTCATTGAGCGTTTCTTCCTGGTTAAAAGGATAAATAAATAAATAAATAAAACAACAGATAGAGATCACAAGTACCCTATAATATGAGGAGAAGTGAATTCACATCCAACTGTACCTGTTGTATTCTTTTATGTAACCTGTGCTGATTAATGTTCCTATCTTCAATTCTAAACTTTTTATGTGCTATTTATATTTTTATTTATTGTTCTTGCAACTGCTTCCATACAAACAACTGGGTTTAGAAACTGGAGTGTGTCCTAGTTTTCAGAATAATACCTAAACTGGGGTTGTGTGTCACTAACCTGAAACCAACCTTATCCTTAACGCAGTCGATATTCCCTACTTTCCCTGACCACAAATTAACCTCAGTCCTAATCCCAACACTTTCAGATGATGACATTTTAACAAAAGGTACACAGCACCGGTACATTAATAATACAGTCAAAACAGACATGGACTGAACGAGTCCCGTCTTTTAGAATGGGTAAGATTAGCACATTTTGTCCTCTTTTACATCGCTACTATGTTGACGTAACGCTGATATTTTACATTATGACATGTCACACTGTTAGGGAGAGGCAGATTAGAATAAACACCAATGCATCTTTGAAGGTAACAAAGCAACGGTTAATGCTCTCGTTATAATTTATTTGAGGCTGATAACGTGAATATAGTGCGGCCTGACTGGTACAGGGAGGACTTAGACGAAATACAGTCCGACTAATCGGAGAATGTCGGAACGAGTACTCGACCAGCTGTTCGTCGTTTACCTGTTGGGGCGGCGGCGGTGTGCTGGTCTGAACCGTCTCCGTTATCGTCTCACTTGATGTCCCGGGAACCTCCGCCATCCCTGGAGCTCCTGTGCTAACGCTAACGTTAGCTAGCTAGTAAATGTAAAGAACCAGAGTCGCCTGTCAGTAAAAGACAGTGCCTGCAGTATAGCCTAATGATATCAACAATGTCTGTCTTCGATTATTTCTCAAAGGGAATGAGATGTAAATGGCTGTTAAGTTGAGGACTACGAAGTGTTGAGCACAGGGAGGATGTAGGGATGTAGCCACCCGTTAAGTTGCGCCAGTGGTCGGCTAGACACAAAACGGAACTTGACAGTTTTCAGGTTAAAATACATACGGTCACGTCAATTCTGTTTAACCACAAAACAAAGACATCGCGTTGGAATCATAAAACAAAACACAAAATGCAAATGAAGCCAGGATACATTTATGAGATAAATGTAATAGAATTTTTTTCCCGACATTTATAAACATATAAATATTATTTGTGAACGTGAACAGGATACATACCTCCATTTTATTTTTAGCTTGATACCGGAAATGGTTGGGGAAGATATTTTTAGACGGACCAGCCCTATTTCCGGTTGTCCGTAATGTTATAACAGTCCGTCAAAAAACTTGTATCCGCAAGATGAGAATGGAAGAAAAAAGATATAATAATGATAAATCAAACGAAATGATTGTTTACTATATCTATAAATAAGCAAGCTTAAATTTAGTTAAAAATCGTTACATAAATGTATTTTCTCACTTTAAAAAGGACACAGTAGGAAAGGTCGTGGCTGGCATGTCTCGACACTCAGTACACTGAATGCACAGTAAGTAAACTTTAAATATTACATGTCATTGCGGCTTTACTATTCCTCATGTATATTACATATCAGATAGATACTGAATCCACAGCTGGCCTTTGGTGATACAGATCGTGTCTTTGTGTGTGTTTATCCCAGGAGTAGTGTGTTATTGAGGATGTGGAGGGCAGGTCGTGTCCTGACAGCAGCAGAGAGAGGCACTGTCAGATTCTGCTCCAGTAACCCACTGAAACCTTCATCCTCTTCTTCATCCATCCCACGGCCTCAAGCTGAGAAACAGAGACGGAAGCGAGATAGAGAGAAGGCCATTCTTTCTAGTCAACACAATGTAAGATCATGTATTTCTTAACTCCCCCCTGTGAGTGTTTCATTACATTATTTATTTATGTAGATGTTTCCTGTTTGTCCTTCTGACTTGGTCATGACCCTTCACAACTCACTTAGGCCTTTCAGCTTATGTCAAGGTTTTCCAATAACATCAAACGATGGAGAGCTGTCAAATGTTATATATCTGCAATGAATATTAATAGTTTGTGATTTAACTTTCAACGTCAAACTTTTTAAAATTCAAGTAATACGTTTTGGGGAAAATGAAGTTTTGAAGGTAATTATGCGACTGCTTTTTTAAAATGCTTAAACAAGTAACTATAGCCTTAAGAAGTAAAGGGGCACAATTAATCGATTCAAAGTTCTTTGTTATATTTATATTCACAGACACTAAGCAGAGATGTTTATTGTACAAAATGTGCAAAATAAAACAAATTATTAGGGATGCATAATATAGTGCAAAAATATTATCACAATAACAGAGTGTGCAATGTTCATATTGCGAAGATGTACAATATTTTATTTATTTATTTATTTATTTATTTCATTAACTTTCTGTTTTACATGTCATGGGTAATCAGAGTGGTTTTCTCTACCACTCTAACATGCTAGTTTTTCTGGAAAAAAAAACAAAAAAACCCTGAAGTAATGCTACTGCTGCTGGTTGAATGCAAGTTTACATGTTATTAATGTCGAACAGATGTGAATATTTTCAGAGCACAACTTTGACCAAGGTTTTAAAGATTTTATTTGTATATGCAGTATTTACCAAACCTGGCAAACAATAGAATATTATTTAGTTAAAGCTCTTCCATGGTGGTACTGTGGCATTTTAGTTATTAAGAAATACATCCATGTAATTTACACATTGTTATATGTGAATAAAATGACAATTATTTGACTGTGTTTGTGTGTGAAGGTCTATGGTAACAGCATCACCAGGTTCTACCACAGAATTGTGTCACTGATTTTGGTAGTGCAATATTTTGTCTTAAGTTACATCCAAACAATTGGCTCATTTTAACATTGTTAAGGAACATTTTTCTTCGTAGATGGAAATAATATTTCTTTAGGTGAATGAGAAATAAATGTAGCGTTATCAAAATGCTGTAGACCCATATCACATATCACAAGTTTTGCCAATATCGTGCAGTCCTCGTCAATATATATATTTTCTTATGTTGTTTCTGATGAAAATAACCAAACTGAGGACCCAAATGCCATACTGTTTTTTGAGTTAATCTATTCAAGAAAATCCAAAACTTGAACTGTGAAAAATTGTGACATTTTGGGGACTTGTGTTTTTAGTTTTAATGTGACTTCTTTTTATTACACTACTTATTTACTCCACTACCCCAAATCATTTTGCAATGTTTTGGCTACGTGTATACATATTATATATAAAGCAAAAATATATACAACCAAACATAAATGATTAATTTTGTCTACAGTTTATTTGTCTGTTGACTTTTGACATAATTTTGTTTTCCAGGCTCAAGATCAAGTGAAATGGACTGAGAAAGAAGCAGTAGCATACACTGCCCAAACTCCTCCTGGAATAAAGAAAGGTGACTCATATCCAGTTAGAGATGTTGGTCTTTTCTAGTTGTTCTCAAACTTAAAGAAATGTTTTTTTTATTCCATTTGCAGACACTAGTTTGCCTTTCCCATCATCATACAGTCCAGACTATGTGGAATCCAGCTGGTATCAGTGGTGGGAGAAGGAGGGATTTTTCAGCCCAGAGCAGCATGTGAGAGTTTTATAAATGGTCACTTCAACCATAACAGAAAACAAATGACCCCCGCATTGATAAATCAAAATGGTAAAATGTGGCAATAAAATAGTACCTCACACACATAAAAGTTGGATAACCTGATGTGTACAGAGGAAAATTATAGGACAGTAGACCAGAGAAAAGGAACATATTGTGATTTCCTTTTGTTTGTTTGAGTAAATTAGCAAAGGTAAACATGTTGATTGGTTGGGGTTAAAACTAGACAAGAGTTGTACAGTATGTAGCAGGTATGTAAAACTACTACACTTCATGAACTTGTATACATTATGAACTCCAGGTGGAACTGAGATGCAACAGAAGGAACAGGGTCAGACAGGCATATATTAATCAAACTATGCTTCCTGTCTCACTCTTTCAATAGAATAGAATAGAATAGAATAGAATGTCACAGGTTCGGTAAAATTAATAGTACAATCCTTTTTAGGTGCCATGAAAGTATAAATAATATATTAAAAAAAGTATAAAAGCTGAAAATCTACAAGAAAAAACTCTGGACAGCATAAATATCTAAAAAAGCACAAAATGCAGCACAGAAAAGTGACACTGGAAGTATAAAAAAAAAACAAATAAAACATCATCATATACACATGGACAAGATTTAGCAGTTATAGTGTCCGGCAGTGTTCAGCGCAATTATGGCTCTGGGATGAAACGGTTTTAACACTGTATTAACACTTTTGATTACTGATAAGTGCAGCATTAATTAATATAAAATACTACACATTTTTAAGGGCTTCTTTACAAAAATGATTTGTGATTGAAAATGTTTGAGGAAAATATCTGACATTTATGGTTTTTGCTAAATCTGTCTATTCCATAAAATCCCCAGCACTGATGAATTTAAAGTGATAACAAATCCTAGTACAGAAGTGAAGACTGAAGGTTTTCATACTGCTGTATTAAAAATGATCTGTCCCACTTTTAATACCAAATTACAATAAAATGTTCAATGCTTTTCAACAGCTGTTTATGTCTTAAAATCACTGTTCAGCCTATTAGCACATAATTGTTTTTGATATTTCCTAAATGTGAGTTTCACTGCTTAAGTTGGACTAGGTTAAGTGTATAAAATGTGCATGGTCATGTTTCTGCAGGAGAAACTCACTCATGCTGTGGATCGCACTTTCTCTCTGTGTATCCCTCCACCAAACGTGACGGGGACTCTGCACCTGGGCCACGCTCTGACTGTGGCTGTAGAGGATGCTCTGGTTCGATGGTAACTAACAGCACTGAGTGTGGACGTTTAATCCTCAACCATTACAGAGGGAGATGGATCAGTATTTTTATTTTTTAATCCATCAGGAGGAGGATGCAGGGATGCAGAGTCCTCTGGGTTCCAGGATGTGATCATGCAGGCATTGCAACACAGGTAGGAAAACTTTTTATTTTATGATCAGTTTGGATTGAATTAGCCTTAATTTAATCTTTATATTTTTGTTTCTTTGTTAGATAGTGATAGTAAAGACACAACAGTAAATGTGAAAGCGAAACACCAAATAGATTAGATTAGATTAGATTAGATTAGATTAGATTAGATTAGATTAGATTAGATTAGATTAGATTAGATTAGATTAGATGGAACTTTATTAATCCTTTGGGGACAGCCTTCAGAAAATTGAGGTAAATAGCTGGTTTATTATCTTAATTCTTAAACACTAGGGTCCATTTTTATCAAAACAGATTTTTCTTTTTTTTTTTTTTTTTTGAAAGAAAAGGCTTTATTGTCATTTTTGATAGAATTTTAATCATTTGGGTTTCAGTGTAATCCCTTAATAATCTGTGAACTCTACTCTTTATTCATATTGAATACAACAGGGCAATGTATCACCATCTGTAATTGTATCAAAGCCATAGTCTCAAACGTAAGGGGTGTAAAGAAATACTGATACTTGTGAGTATTGTAATATAATATTCTGTGATATTGTATCAATTCTGAAAAACAGTTTTTCAGAGGGGCGCGTTTTGTGTTGTGTTTAAACATCCATCCAGTAGAGAGCAGTGTTGTATAACTTAAAGCCATTTGACTCAATTCCAACATAATGACCACAGATTGACAGGTAGGAAATCTCAGTTGCAGCACAGCATGAGTTGTTACAAAACTGCTGACAGCTGACAAGGGGAAAACTAGACATGGACACCTAACAAGCTCCACAACAGCTAGGTTTATAGGATTCTGAAACTATTAATAATTTTGACAGAACTTAATTGAGGCCTGATGTATGGGTATAAAATTTTAGTCAGCATAACACTAATTTTAAAATGTAAAATTAATAATCTAATATTTGATATCACAATAAAACATGTATTTTAATGTCATAAAACTGTGTCACATAATGAATAATCTGGACCACTGCAAAGCATAGCCGTAATTTGTGACTGATAATTAGCAGATTAAGGTCCTCAGGGTCATAATTTATGAGGTCCTCTCTTTGTTAGAGTGTGGTGGAGAGGAGACTGCTGAGGGAACAAGGGAAACGTAGACAGGACTTCACCAGGGACGAGTTTCTACAGGAGGTGTGGAGATGGAAGAATGAGTGAGTCATCAGACCTTTAC
>JAPTGZ010000003.1:11562030-11572860 GCA_029814645.1 Fowleria isostigma
GCCCACCCACCCATAACATGAAGGGGTCTCCATATCAATATAGTGTTTTTTATCCCACACACATCAATTTTGAGTGTCCATGTATATAATATGCATACATAAATATAAAAATAAACAAATATACATAAATATCTAAACAGAGGTATCTTATCATAATATACACATATATGTACATACATAGGGCATGTGATCATTGTCTTTTCAGTGTGTATTCTCTTCATCTTTACTCTTTGAAATCTAAAGTTTCCAGGTATTTGCTCTATTTCAAAAGATATTTTCTGTCTTGTCCTGCATCCTATATGACATTCTTTTATTTATTTATTTTTAATATTAACTGTGCCAGGTTAGATGGCAAGCCAAATCTATTTATCAGAGGTGATTTATTTTGAAAAATAAAACTTTATGTCAAAAAAGAAAATTAGTGGGTGTTCTCAGGTTGACTCCAGGTACATTTTTATCTTAATCTTTGTCTCGGTGTGAGTGTGTCTGAAGAAGGCCAAGTGACTTCCTTTTTTGGATAAAACTTTGTGTTTTCCTTTAATTTTTGAACTTTTTGCTATTATGAAACATATTTTTCAGATGTTTATAGCATACTACAATGTACATCATTGTGATAAAAAGTAAAAACAAAAATCACGAGTATATTATTTCTGTAGATAAGTATTTTACCCTAGCAATAAGGTGCTGTACTGGAAAAATTTAAAAGTATCCTTTAAAAGTGCTTGAATTTGACCTTGAAAAATGTGTATGACCCCTGTGTAATGCACTAATGTTCTAACTTTGATTTGTCCTTTTTCTGTCCTGTTTCAGCCGGTCAGGGGACATCATTGAGCCTCTACTAAAGAAACAGTGGTTTGTGCGCTGTGATAAAATGGCCAAAAAAGCTATCCAGGTAAGTTTAGATTCAAAGCAAACATTACATTTAAATACCTCCAAATCAGAAATGTGTAATGTTATTATTATTGTGTGACTTTGTGAGGCTGTGGAGGACGGACACCTGGAGATCATCCCCCACTTCTACACCAAAACATGGAACAACTGGCTGTCAAACATCAGGTAACTTTCCCTCAGACAAAGTTCATATATTTGAAAACAATGGTGTGAAGATGCACAGTGGTGGTGGGTGTCATCTCCGCCGATGGGACATGTGCCTGAGGTGACACCACTGTAATGATGAATGAGTCTTTGTTTTAATGTATGGCCTGTCAACAATGCGGCTCTGTTTGCTTCACAGCGATTGGTGCATTTCCAGGCAGCTTTGGTGGGGACATCAGATCCCTGCTTACCAAGTTGAGCTTCCTGATTCTCCTGCCAAACAAGAGGTTGATCTCATCAGTATTTTTCCTCTGGATGACACTGTTGGGAAATCTAAACTCCAAGTTGCTCCATTTTCATTAAACTTGTTGGGTAACCGGATGGAATAGCTGTGGTCAGGAAGGAACATTCATCATGTCAGAGGCTGAGGATAGTCCCTACATTAAATACCAATGCTAATATATTAACAGAACCTTATTAATCCAGTTGTTTTATGCAGGATTATGATAGAGGAATAAAACATTTGTAATTAGACAAGAACACCAAAACAGATGTAGATATATATGGTTCGAAAAACAAATTAGAATTGGAGAGAACATCAGCTAATTAACCTTTCTATGGGGTGTAGAAATCTAGGCTGAGGGCAGTTTGCAGTTAATTCCATTTAAAAGGTGTGTAATACCTGAAACCCGTTAGCTAAGATTAGTAGGGACATAAGGGACATCTAAGGCGAAGTACTTACCGGATCATGCACTGTAATTACTGTGAGACAGCAGTACAACGTCACAGATGAATACCATAAGATGACTTTTTTTTTTCTTTTTTTTTTTTTTTGCCTGTAGGCAGGGTTTCTCCATGTACTTGATAGAAAATTTTTGAGACAAGAGACAAAGTGGCTGGATTTTGGAATTAAAAGAGTTTACTTGCAGCAAGGAGTCAAGTACAGACAACAGCAGGTGCATTAGTTGACTGACTAACATAAGGAACTCTAGATTCTTATAGAGAATAAAGAATGTCACACCCATCGATTACCTGACCATTTGTATGTCTCTAAACAATGTGATGTATGTGTCTAGTGACAAAGTTTATGTCCCATGAAATGCTATAGAAATCTATTAGTAATGAGCTCTAAAATGAAAAGTCCTATACGTCCATTATGTAAGATTTGGTGGGATTTAGAAAAATTAAATAACAGAATTGAGTTTTCACAATTATATTTTGATTTGTGCGTTAATGCATGAAAGTCAGAATTGTTGTTTCATTTAAGAATGAATCGGTGGTGTCTTTACAAGGACTGGGATGTGGTTTATCTTTGTACTTTTCTTTTTTTCTTTTCACATTTTATAGCAGGTGACATCCAAAGTTTAGATTTAATATTGTTACCTACTTTTTTTTTCATCAACCACTATTAACTATGTTGCCCAGAATAGAAAAAAAACAAACACTAGCTCTCATAAGGGACTTCTGCATATTTTGTGACCATGATATTTGCATATTTACCACTATGTGTTGCTAAGAATTCTACACTGTGACACCTTTTATTGCAGAATCCAGACAGACAACCTTTAATTCTGTGCAAGACACTAAAGTATTGGTATTGGCCTAAATCATTTTGTGTGTGTGTTCGTGTGTTGTGTTGCAGGAGTGGGTTTGGGGACGGAGTGAGGAAGAGGCTCGACAGAGAGCCGCTGTCAAATATGGAGTGAAACCAGAGGCTATCACTTTGACTCAGGGTGACTCAGCTTAACTTGTTACACTGATGACTGACACTATCTGTACCACTGACTGTTCATACTCCTGCTACTAATAACTCACATAACACATTAGCATGGCTGACTCAATCAGCCTTTTGTAGGTCATTGCTTTCCGATACAGTATGTCAGCAGCTAATAAGAGGGCTGTTAAGATACATTTTAAAGTAATTTTGTGTCAAAATTGCAGAATTTTCCTGTAAAAACCACTGACAGGGGGAAAGCCCTACATCTAACTTATCCATAACAGTGTCATACCCATTGAAACTAACTGTGCATATTATTGTACAGTAGATATATTATGTATATGCTCATGGCTGTACTCAGCTGGGTGCAGATAAGGTACTCTATTTTTAATGGGGTCATTGTGCAGCTCTGGGTTAAAGCCCTGTTGAGAAATAAATATGTTAGTGAAGTTCTGTGACATACAGTATAGTTTTTTAAATATTTCTGAAGGCAACAGTCATGTAGCCTGGCCAGTCTAGTTTGTACCAGGCCAATCACGAGTTTTGAGGGCAGGTGTTTTGCATTGCGTCATTCGCGCCAACTTCTTTTTTTCACGAGTCAGTCAGTTCCAACTCCACAAATCTCTTTACAACTGTTGTCGGTTGTTTGATTCAAAATAAGGATTGAATTACAGATTACACCCTGTATTCTTAAATTCCTCTGAAAAAAGTGTCATGTCCATCTTATCTGCGGTTGGTTTACTCGGTACCTGTTAGTCCTGCCTTCATATTTGGATTCAGGCCCCGCTATTCCAGACCTTTTTCTCAGTATTGAATGTAGTGAAGACATGGGATGGCTGGCCAGGTTAACCGTCAGGTACATATAACAAAATGAGTTGTGCTTGCTATAATCATTCTCATTTGAAATGATGAGATCCTCTTACTGTACTTGATTTGATTTATTATAACTGAACCATATATAAATGTATTTGAGTCAAACATTTTATTTTTTAATTTTTCCAGTAACATTTTTATTGAAAAAGCACATCCATTTAAAATAGAATGTAAGGATTTACAAAACTTTTGCTTTTCCATTTTTGATACTTGTGTTATAGTTTTGTGTTTTATTGCCATTTCGCTGTGATGCTTTCTATTAATGTTTTATAACTGTGATATTTTATAATAACTGTCTTAATTGTGACCTGCAAAGGGACAGCAGATGTAAATTAGCTTTGAGCTAACGCTGGTACAATGCATCAAATGGAAACATTTATGGTTTGTTTTTTTTTTTTTTTTTGTACATCGTCCCTATAAATAAACTAATAATAAATTTTAAAAAAAATAGTAGTACTTAAAAAAAGTCGGATCTCACAGGCTGGACATATTCCAACCATTTTGACCGTATTCTATAAAAAATGTCCTTTTGTAATCTGAGTGATAAAGTTTTTTCTATGACGTAGATCTCTTGGACAATATTAATCCAGTCTTCATTTGTTGATGGTTCAGATTTAAGCCATCTCCTTGTAATGGCTTTTTTTGCTTGCCGCCAGTAAAATATAAGTAGTTTCTTGTCCTTATGGTTAAAGTCATCCAGTGTGATATTCCCAAGATACATTTGTTTTGAGACAAACATTTTAATAACATTTTGCACCAAAATGTAACTCAGGATTTTTTCTGCCATTAAATCCATTTAAGTAAACTAGACAGAGGCCTTAGCTACTATAATTATCAATAATATGTTTATGTTGATAGATTTGATCAAATAAAACTTCTCCTTTAAATCCACATGAACTTTTATAATTGTTTACATCTGCGTCCTCCCTGTGTCAGACCCTGATGTTCTGGATACGTGGTTCTCCTCTGGGCTGTTTCCCTTCGCCATGCTGGGCTGGCCTCAGCAGGTACTGCACCTCCTCCTGCACCAGACACTCCTGAATAAACAGTCCTGTCCATTTGTATTATAACCACACCTTCTCATCCCGCAGACCACTGACCTTCAGCGCTTCTACCCCAACTCCATTCTGGAGACGGGCAGTGACCTAATCTTTTTCTGGGTGGCTCGAATGGTGATGCTGGGCGTGGAACTGACCGACCAGCTGCCTTTTAAACAAGTAGTTACACAGTAGACATGGGTTTTGACTAAGCAATATATATGTAATAAAAATAGTGGACAAAAAAAACACAAATACATCAACAAATACAGCAGTTACATTTTTTAGACATGTAAATAAAGTTTTCCCTCTTCATATTTCACAGAATACTTGTTACTGGGACATTTGCTGCAGTTTTTATTGCTTTTTTTTGACAGTTCTTCTGTAAAGAAAGTGAAAAGACAGAAGATTATAGAAAACAAACAGGCAGACGCACCTTTATTATTCTTCAGGGTGGATTTAGATCTTTTCAGCAGCAGTGAGAATAATAATAAAATGGTGGGTGCCGTTAACTATGACAGCACCACGTTACCATATCCATCCAAACTATTGTCAGTTTATCACAAGATTGAATTTTGATTTTGGGGGTAGGAAGTTAGTTTGTAATGCCTTTCTCTGGAATAAAATAAAGTGCCATTCTTCCACTTAAAGCCATGTTTATACATGTAATACGTGTAATTCAAGGTTTTATGTAGTTGCAGTACTTGATATTTAACTTCAAAAAAGCATTAGAAATGATTTTCAGTCCAAATTCTAAATTATGTCTTTAAAGTTTTTGTAAACTGTCTTATACCGAGTTTGAATTGGATGTGGTTAGACTGGAACTTTGTTGTGTATAAAATTAAATCTCCACAAAATAATCCTTAAAAAAATCCCAATCAGTTGTTCCACACCTATAAAGTAATTACTTAGCAACCACTACTTCCAGCAGCTAATGGTGTTGCCAGCTATTTGCTAATGTTGCTAATGTTTGCTAATGGAGATATAATATTGATTTAGGAAATGTGTGTACCAGACTTATTAATATAATATTAGATCATGCATTTTTATGGTTGTCTAACTTTAAGTCTTTGTTATTTTTGCATTTAGCCTGAGTGACACTGTAACTAAACTTATTAGCTAACAAAATCTGAATCAAAATTTGATCTCAGTAATTAACATGGTCAGTCTGAGAAATGGACTGAACAGTAAAATGAGCTTTATAACTAGGTGTTTTTATAGTAATAAAAGTTTATATCCACTCACTGTTTAATAAGACAACTCAAATGTTATATATGCATGTTTACTATTTTTGTCCAACTCTCCTGTTTATTTGTCCTTCCTTCAGGTCCTATTTCATTCTTTGGTGAGAGATAAACACGGCAGGAAAATGAGTAAATCTCTGGGCAATGTCATCGACCCATTAGACGTCATCCATGGAATCTCTCTGGAGGTACGGAGACTGTGGCCCAAGACGCATTTTACTTCCATATAAGATGTTTAAAATTGAACTGACGATATCTAGAATTGTGTGATAGTTATACAGCTTGATGTTCATTTTTGGTGTCAAAGACCTCCACTTCATCAAAACATACAACTCAATTTCAACATCTAGTATCACTAGGTAACACTACATAGTTTAAAAAGTGTTTATGTAAGGGCCAAAACAAAAACCCCTACGCATTGACTGTATCTGGAAACTTGTGCACAGAAAGTTCTAGCAAAAGCAGACATAATTACACTGCATTTAATTTTCTAAAGTGTTGCTTCATTTTTGTATTCAACGTCTCACTTTCATGGGTGTTAAATATTTCAAGCATATCTCAAACTTTTTAAACTACGCTTTTAACACATCAGTCAGGAGTTCCCCATTGTCTGCTGCTGCAGCTCTGGGTATCACTTTGCCAACACAAAGCAATAACCTGCAACAAGCGCTCTAAAGTGAGAAGAATACAGCTGCGTCATGGGGATTGAGGAAGCTCTTTTATGTAGAAGCACAGAGGCAGATTAAAAAAAACATACATACTATTTTGTGTAAAAACAAAACAAAAATCTTTTACTTTTTCTTTCAGAGGCTTCAAGAAAAAGTGAAAGAGGGAAACCTTGACCCCAGGGAGCAGGCAGTTGCCATGGAAGCACAGGTTGGCTCCCCTGTCTCCCACCCTTGTTTTTGCATGTTTTGTGGCTGACTGGGTTCACTTAAGACCTGTCCTCTTATCTGTCTGCTCCATCTGCTTCCCCACAGAAGAAAGATTTCCCAAAGGGAATCCCTCAGTGTGGGACGGATGCTCTACGCTTTGCTCTTTGCTCCCACAAGATGCAGGGTGAGCGGCTCTCATCTTTACTCTGATGAGGACAGCCATTTGTTAAAGCATTGGAATGTCTGGAGAGATAAGGGGAAAAAAAAAAGTCGCTGAGCTCTATCTTTCCTGACAGTAAACCTGAGTGTAGCTACGCAAAAGGCAAACTATTTTTCCAGGCTTTTGTTTTTCAGGTCTTGATCTTTGCCAAAAAAAAAATTAGTCATCCTCCTTAGCTGCATGTGTCAGTATCCTTCAGATCTACGTATCAACATGCTTTTTAAAAAAAATCTAAGCACAAGAAGACGCTCAAGGTGCACTGAGGACAAATTGAGATCCTGTCACTCAATACCTAACCACTTTTAGACATGGTCTGGATCACATACTGTATGTCATATTCAAATGGCCCGTTCTTTAGGTAATGTGAACAAAGATGCATCCTTTAGATCACTGTTTCCCAACCCTGGACCTCGAGGCACAGTGTCCTGCATGACGGTTGTTATCAGGTTTCTGCAGAGAGTGATGATAGGCTTATCATTTGAATCAGGTGAGTTGGAAGAGATACATCTAAAACATTCAGGACACTGTGCCTCGAGGACCAGGGTTTGGAAACACTGCTTTAGATCATGGTGTCAAACATACAGCAATCATCTTAGTTCAGGTTCCACATTCAGTCCAGTTTAATCTCAAGTGGTTGAGATCAATAAAATACTACCATAATTCAACTATGAATACTGACAGCTCAAATTTTGTTGTTTTAGTTTAAAAAAAGAAAACTACATAAAAATATTTGCATTTACAAGTTATCCTTTCACAAAAATGTGAATAACTTAAAATGTCTCAAGAGAAGTAAGTGCAATTTTACCAATGTTCTGCCTGTTACTAAATGTTTTGTGTGTTTGTAGATTCACTGTGATCTGTTAGTTGTAATAAACATGTATAAATGTGAAGCTGAGGCAGAATATTGTTAAAATGCACTTATTTTTTTGTATAAATTTCAGTTTGTTCATATGTTAGTAATATTTTTCAACCAGTAATTTGTAGATGTAAGCAATTTCCTTGTATAATTGTACTTTTTTTTACTCTACAACATAAAGAAAAGTTTGGAGTTGACATTATTTACATATCACGATGTTATTACTGTACTGGTCCGGCACACTTCAGATCATGTTGGGCTGTATGTGGCCCCTGAACTAAAAAGAGTCTGATGCCCTGCTTTAGATACTCTGATAGTTTAGAAAAAAATCTGAGCAGTTAATCCCCCCCAGCCACATTATGAATGTCTCAAATTATCTTTCACTTAGAAACCAGAAATCTGTTGAAATGAAAAATCAAAGTCAAAGTGATAAATATCTAAATACAAAAGCTGAATCACTGAGCATCAAACTTAAAGTAATTATTCAATAAATATGAAACTAAACATATAACTTTAGCTGCAACAATTTTTTTCAAGAATCATGTTCCATCTGAGCCAGTTTTCTCCAGTTTGTAATATTACTTATGAGCTGCTGCTTGCGTGAACTTACACTGATACCATTTGTAGAACATCCCATAAGGGCCAGTTAATAGACACTGATAGAATGACTGTTGATCGATCTCTACTGCTATTTGAGATTCACTTCCTTTGTGTAAGAATGTCCAAAAGCATCACACAAAGTCTTTTAAAGAAATCTTAAAATTTCAAAAGCTAAGATTTATTATTTGTGTGAATGTGTGTGAATGACAGTGAGAAAATGAACTCTTTGCTTTTCACATAATCTAGTTGAAGTTCATAAACCTATTAATATAGCCTCTAAGATTTGATCATCCTTAAAGCACATCTAATGCAATATACAGTTGTGGAAAAAATTATTAGACTAGCCTATGTGTTCTTCAATTTCTTGTTCATTTTAATGTCTGGTACGACTAAAGGTACATTTGTTTGGACAAATATAATTATAACAACAAAAATAGCTCATAAGAGTTTAATTTAAGAGCTGATATCTATCCATTTTCTATGGTTTTCTTGATAATAACCAAAATCATGTAAGTTCTTACGTCAATATCTATGGCATTGTACTAACAAAAACAGTGCTTTCAGACATTTCATGTTTTATTCTCTGACTGTTTTAGTCACATGATACACACAGGAGTAAATACCTGATTGTATAACTATTGTTTTTGATGACTTTTGATAGTCTCATAATTTTTTCTGCAACTATATGACAGTAAAAATAACCAAAATGGTCAAAAGTCTGGTACTGACATGGTACAGACTGATTGATTTACAATGTAAACTCATACCCTGAATAACACACAAGTAAACAATCCACCCTGAGAGCTGCTTCAGAGCATCGCAGTGAATTAAATGTAATGCATGTGCCAACAAAAATTGCAAAGCCATTTAGTTTAACTTGGACAGCTTGTGCTGGATTTAAAATAGCTGCAGGAAGTAAAAGCTTGTCTTACATTTATGCTCGTAGATGAGCTGGACTATTTGCATATAGAGGAAAGGAGTGAGATTTGATCTAAGAAACACATGTTAAACACAAAGTGTAAGCAAATGGGCATATATCGCATTTCCTATGTGGCCTCTCTGGTTCTGTTGTAGAGAACCAAAGCACAGGTGTCACGCTGAACAATGTATCAAACAGTCTTTGACACTATGGACCAAATACATGGATAAATATAGACCAGCAGATAAACAGAATATACAGCGTCCATCCTGTCAATATACAATATATCCTATTACACTGTGTCTGACTCTGTTTTTGTGACTGTCCATCAGGAGAGGATATCAGCCTGTCCATCTCTCAGGTCCTGAGCTGCAGACACTTCTGTAATAAAATGTGGCAGACGCTGCGGTTCACACTTGGAGCTTTGCGCGATGGAACAACATCAGTGGAAACAATGGAGAAAGTACAGTACAGAAACAGCTTTGTTATTTTGTTTGGGCTAATCCAAGAATAATGAATACAAATGCAGTGTTTGTGTTGAGTATTTTCATAAACCGATGTATTTTGCAGATTAGGTCAGGCTGAGCTTATCACTTTGTATCAATGAGATAAGCACAATTAGTTTTAAAAAATATCTATAATTTCTGATAAAATTACAGAAACTGCCTCCCTCCACAATACATATTTAGCCATGGGGGCAGATTTGTGGAGAAATCTGCTGAATTGCTTCACTGTTCAAAGACAGATCACTTTGTGGTGCAAAACAGGAAGAGAGCTTTTCATCCTCCACAAAGTGAACGCTGTCTGACTATACCAGATGGCAGAGGAAGGGAAAGCCAATGTTAGAAAGCAGTTTGGATATGTGTTAAAGTTTTTACACATTGTTTGGTTTGCTTAACAACTTGTGGAGAAAATGCAATTACATTAGTTATGCTTCCTCAGTAAAGGTCAATATCAGGATGAGGGGAATATCATTGTTCAGTCACCATCTAAATGATTCTTTGCATCTGTGAGGTATTCAGCAGACTGGATGAGTATACAGTATATTCATGTACTGGTGGGGTGATGAATAAGAAGGTGGGGGATTATTCTGAAAATAACACATTTTGTTTTCCATCCATAATCAGCTGCATCCCCTGAGCAGCATGGACCGCTGGATCTGCTCCAGACTCTACAGCACTGTCGTACAGTGCGAGCAGAACTTCGAGGCCTATGAGCTGCACACGGTTACGTCAGCCCTGTATTCCTTCTGGGTCCACAGCCTGTGCGACATCTACTTGGTGAGGAATGTTCACACTTTGCAACAGCAGTGGTGATACTGACAGTGCTGACAGTTTTGGAAGACACAAAGCAGTTTCCAATTGTGGTTCTTCGTCTCATACTACACAGCGTAGGGGTTCTGAGCAAGATATGAAGCATATGACCTGTGTAATGAGTCCTGATTTACAATACTG
>JAPTGZ010000003.1:11598009-11614531 GCA_029814645.1 Fowleria isostigma
ACAACTAAAGGTACATTTGTTTGGACAAATATAATGATAACAAGAAAAATAGCTCATAAGAGTTTAATTTAAGAGCTGATATATATCCATTTCCCATGTTTTTTTGATAACCAAAATCAATAGCTACGGCATTGTACTGACAAAAACAGTGCTTTTAGGCATTGAATGTTCTTTTCTGTCTGTTTTAGTCACATGATACACACAGGAGATTTGCATGATAGTGGCTTTAAATTCAATTTGATACTGAGAAGTTTGCTCAAAGGCAGATGAGATGGTGATTATAATGATTTTGACATGTAAATGCAGCAGAGCAGTTTGTCCCGGTCAGATCAGTGAACCGCAGACGGATCTTCATCACCGTTCTTCAGTCAAACATCCATTCTTACAAGATTATTGGGAGCCTATATTTATCTGCACTAATTGGTTTATGGTTGCTAATGCTGAGGAGCTCCTGGTGAAAGCTCAGTTTGTCCTTCTTTCTCTAAACACTGTTATTTTCCTGCCGGTTAGTGCTGAAACTACTGTCACATTCAAATTATTGACTTAGTTTTGTTTACCTGGACTATATCAGTGTAAGTGTGTTTGCGGCAAGTCAGTTTCGGCAGCAGTACAAAATCGGATATAGGTTGTTTATAGACAGCTGAGAACTTTAATTTAAAGACTTGGTTCAGTTGGATCCATTCAGTTGCTTAGGACTGTCATTTGCAGTCTAGTCCTAGTACAGACTGTCATTAATGTGTTTGGTATCTGAAAAGACCCAGATGGTTGATAAATGTGAGGAAAAACAAAGATTAAAAAGTTGTTGGGCCACCACCCTGAAAGAGGAACTGCATTATTTCCATATCTTTTGCATATCCGAGTCAAATTATCAACGCTTCAATGATTCTATTTTGTATATCAACCGAGTATAGTCTAGTATCAAGAGCAAAGGTGAAGTCTTTCTTTCTTAAGCCTTACTGTTTGGTGATAAAACAGCTTATTGTAAAGTTGCAAAGGGGCACATTTAGACAGCTTTTATCAGTGTTCAGAATGTTTAAGATCCCCCTGGTCTTGCACCATGTCACTACTACTACTTGTCACTGAGAAAAATGAATCTTTGTAGGGAAATGTCGGCTTCAAGCAACAGTAACTCGTGTATAAAAGCAGTGATCAAAGAAGAAGCTAATACTAAAAATGTCATTTCCCTCTTTTTAGCAGAAGTTGTGACATTGGTTAAAAAAAAAAAAAAAAAAAAATGAATGAAGAGAACGAGCCAGAAGGCTGTCTTGAACTTTGACTGCTATGTTCACATGACTTGGTGAAAGGACGCGCATCACATGAAGAAGAGCAGGAAGTTCTGCCAGCTTTGGTGGAAATGTCAGATAAAGTGTCTGTTGAGGGGAAAACTCCATAAACACCAAACCACTCCACCTTAACCCCATTTCTCTACATAATAAGACTGCTGTGGAAATGTGCCATGCTCTTTTTGTACAATTAACACTTTCAACATTTTAGATATTAAATCAATGGTAATTTTGTAAACTTGTCTGAAATCACAAACTATGAAACATTTAATTCTGTGTGTTAAGTGTGGATAGTTAATTGTATATGTACATCTAAACCTCTAATCCTCAATTCTTTGCAATACCAGTTTAACGTATTTGCTTTCATTTAATCTGTTCTTTTCTTGAATCCGCTGTTAAGCTCATACAGTGTCAGAAAATATTGGTGTTGCAACTGATTATTTCCATTGTAGAGTAGTCTGTTGATGTTCTCAATCAATTGGTTGAAACAAAAAAAAAAAGTCAGAAATCTAGTCTCAAATGACCTTTAATTGGTATCCCAACAAGTACAATTTAAAAAATGTCAGTCAGAAAAAATAGCTGGATTGTAAAGTAAAAATAAAAATCCTTTTATTACTTCATGAATAAGTCAGTGTGTTTCACTGAATAGTTTTCCTTCAGCATGAAACCACGAAAGGAACATACTGAAGTTAAACATCAGTTCATCATGTGACATTTCAGTTAGATTACAGAAAATTAACCACAAAAGATGCCAGAAAAAAAGGCAGGAAGAAGAAAAAATACAGACGATAACAAATGGAAAGAAAAGATACAATCTCAGAAGAGAGATGATGAGGCTGTAATTAAAGAAAAAAGAACAGAAAGAGTGGAGAAAATGAAAATTAGTTACGGTAGTTGTTTTGTCTTGAAAATGTTAGTTAAATGTGTGTCTAAGCTCACATCATCAAATTCCATGATTGATTCACTATCTGTTTACATCATAGAGGAGAAACGAGACCAGAGGATATTCAAAAAGACGCTTTTTTTCTCAAAACTTAATTAAAAAATAGTGATTAATTACAGTTCAACTAACTGAAAACTCATTCTCCACACAGTTGGAGTATGTATCAGGTGATAGTGTCAGTGGAGAGATGTCTGTGTGTTGTACTGTAACAGTTAAGTGCCTTAAGGGGTTAACTGGAGTCCTGTGTACAGAGCAGGTTTTGATTTCTACTTTGGCACCACCACAACAAAAAGAAAATCGTCCTGCAACTGATCCAACGACCAGAAAATAGAGCAAATGTTCATGTTTGAGAAGCTAAAACCAGAGATTAGTGGATATTTAATTAATAATCTTCATCATGTTATGTGATTATTCAGTCTATTTATGTTAAATACCTTCAGAGCAAACTTCATCTGTTTTCACAAACACCGTGCAGCTGGTGAAAGAGTCTAATCTGTTGATCCCAAATGTCACATGTAATGCTCTTTCTGTTACCGGCATCACAACTGTTTAGTTCCGTGAAGTGTGCAGCGTATGTCTGTAAAAGGCTTTGTTCCTGCTTCCTTATGTTCACGTGTTTGTTTTTTCTGTTGTGGTTTCAGGATGATGGCCGAAGGATAACATCTAAGAAGTCGCATTCCCTTAACCCAAAGTGACCCCCACTGCCCTCCCCCCTCCCTGTCTGTGAACCTTTATTTGCACTGTTGCGCCCCATCGTCACTGAACTTCTGCCTGCGTCAGCTCTTCGCCACATCTCTATGGGATTTCATGGAGAACAGGCGCTGCTCACTGAGATCATGAAAACGAATCTGAAATTGGACAGTCCCGCTCCCGACACCCTCCTGATCAAAAGACAGGATGACTCTCATATTCTAGATGTGTATCTATAAATAGATGCTGATTGGATTTCAACAACGTCCTGCACATGCAAGACTGCAGACTGTAGGATTCTTAGACTGGTCCTATTACTTGTTCCCTACCTTTACTCTTTTCCACAACCCATTCCTTTTTAGTGTCATTGGGCCATGGTTCGCAAGAAAGGTTCCCTTATACTATGCGGTGCTTTCCTTTTTGTGGCCTGGAACGCTTTGCTTCTACTGTATCTGTGGGGTCGCCCGCCGATCGGCCGCCTCGGAGAAGGCGGTGGAGCCGAGCCAGGAGGAAAGGAGGAGTGGGGCGTGGGCAGAGGGAAAGCAGGCGGGGTCAACCTGGCCGGGGAGGTGATCCGCCTGGCAGAGGAGGTGGAAGTTCAGCTTGAGACCCAGAAGAAACTACTGAAGCAAATCGAGAGCCACAGAGCAGTGTGGGCCCGCCAGAAAGATGTGGGGAAAAGAGAAACCGACGATACAAAAGAAGTCAAAGAGGTGGTCGTCCACCAGCCAGCCAATCCTCCAGTTCCTGTAAAACCCAACGTAGACGACAGGGAGCACAGTGAAGAAAAGCCCACACAGAAGCCCCTTCCCACAGCCGAGCAAAACTCTAAAGCAGAACAGCCCCAGACCGTTGAGAAACAGGAAGAGGTCGTTGAGGACGAGAAGTCGGTGACTACAGCTGCTACTCCAGAGGTGGTGATTCCCATCCTAGTCATCGCTTGTGACAGAGTGACGGTAAAACGTAGCTTAGACAAACTGATCCAGTACCGCCCCTCTCCAAAACTCTACCCCATCATCGTCAGCCAGGACTGCGGCCACTCTGAGACGGCCCGTGTGATCGACTCATACGGCGATCAGCTGACGCACATTTCCCAACCAGACCTGTCAGACATTAGGGTCCGACCCGAGCACAGGAAGTTCCAGGGCTACTACAAGATCGCCCGACATTACCGCTGGGCACTGAACCAGGTGTTCAACACTTTCTCCCATTCCACTGTGGTCATAGTGGAGGATGACCTGGAGGTAAGCGCTCTCGCACCTCTGCCTTATGAGACTTTCAGAGGGCAAGTGGTGACCTACATGCACTGATGTTAACACTCTTTGTAAAAGGCACTGTCTATTTTTAGGTTGGTTGTGGCATTTTACCTTTAAAGTCCCCGTCACCTCAAAAACCTAAACAGGCTTTTATCTACGGCCAGATTAAGATTTTATGATACCCTCACCCACCTCAGAGGGCAGGGGTATAACATATTATATAATACTATATAATATAAATATGTACAGATATACCAGGAATTCTGTCTGTCCAAGAATTTTGGCCAAACCAGTTTATTCATTCATTCATTCATTATATGCAACAACAAAAATATTCCTACTTAGTCCTTAGAAATGAAACAGATTACAAGAAAACATGAAAGAAAAAACTAAAAAAAAATATATACATATATATATGAAAACAAAGTATGACCAAATTTGCATATTTGAAAAGGAGTGGGAGGAAGTAGAATTTACAACACTGTTCATCTGATTCTTTTCAAATATGACATACATGTTCTTTATCACAAGGAGAGGTACAGTGCACATGTTGTTGGCTGAATTTGCGTTTGTTTTTTTTGTTTTTTTTATCTTTTGTCCAAAGTGTTCAACCTATTTTTCAGACAATTTTCACCCAGTTCTTTCTAACACATTTTTACATATACCTTTCTCTCAATCTTGGCTTTCTTTTTTTTTTTTTTTTTACAAACTTTTGCAAAGTCTTTGAAAAGATTAACTCTAAATTAATCCCTGGTTAGGCAGGATATCAGTGCAAAGTGTTGTGCAACCAGGCAAGGGGTATTAGTAATCTGCTTACTTTTTCATTTGTTATATCTAAATTGCTAAATTGAGAGAGAGCATCCTCTGGATACCTTTTTTTTTGCTGAAAAAAAAAAGAATATCCTACCTGTTTGTTGTACTATGTTTTTTGAAAATATGCTTCTCCAGTCATTGACTAATAGTGGTGCATTTAGTCTTCGAGGGTTCGATAATCTATTAAAGTTCAATTCAGTTTTATTTGTAGAACCCAGTATCACAACAAGGTCACCTGACAGGGCTTTACAGAATTTGTTGAATATGAAAATAAGCAACAGTCAATTAAACAGATAATGAAGCAAATGGATTAATGTCTCGGGCATCCCCCATCCTTATACCCTCCTTCATGGCAAGGAAAAACTCCAAAAACTCAGTGGGAAAAAGAGAAACCTCAGGGAGAACCACATTAAAGGAGAGATCCACTGCCATGGACGGACAGCCTGTAGATGAACCAGGACTGACGGACATCTATTTGATGATGTAGCTCCAGTATTGTTTGATTGGTTTATTTCGAGCTTGTGCACGTCCTGTATAATACTGCTCCAATTCACAATAACAGAAATAACATAAAATCTGCATATTATATACATTTCATTATGTGTACATGAATATACATAGGCGAAAAACTTGTAAACACTCATTGGTACACCAAGCTAACTTTAACACAAGATATGACACAGAAATGGGCCTGATAAAGAGAAAAATACCAATAAAACACAACAGATTGTAAACACAAAGACAAAGTAATATCCATAACATTATGTGTGCACAATATACATAAACATATACAATAATTCAACATTAATATACAACCCCTAGTAGCCTGAAAAGGAGTGAGAAGAAGTAAAACTTATTTACTCCTACCCCCAGTTTCACTACTTAAACGTGCATGGTTGCAATTATATCAGTGAAATTAGTTGTAAATATGCATTAGTACTGCAAAAGTAACTTTAACACAACATACAGAACACAAATGTACCCAATAAAGACACAACAATACTAATCAAACACAACAGATTATAAGCACCCAAAATCAAAATAAAAAATTTAAGTGTATGTTTAGTTTAGGTTTAGTTTAGCTTAGTTTAGTTTATTTTGAGCTTATGCACTCCATGTACAGTGGTAATTACATATACATTAATAAATAAGGTCAGTATACAATTAAAAAGTAAGGGAAAAGCAAAGAACAAAGCACCTGCATAAGAAGTAGAAAACGGTAAGAAAGAAAAATAAGAAAAACACCACTTGACTAGTCTGTAAAGATGCAGTAGGGTGGGGGCACACGAGGGGGTCCATCTAGTCAGATGAGGGTGAGGAGGTCCATCCATACAGGTGACCGTGAGATATAAGTTCATCATTTGTTCTTATAACCATGATTGCAACATCAGGAGTCCAATCAGCCAGTTGGGGAACAGTCTGTAACTTTTACAAGAGCCTCGTGGACATACAAAGCCATTACTGCTATTATGAGAGCAGGATATGTTTTAATGGGGTCATCGAACTTTTTTGTCTAAAAACCATCAGAATAAGAACCCCTCCAGACATGTCTTATCTTGTCTTATAATGTGAGTGGAAGGATCTTTTAATGGAGGTTTTGGCTAAGTAAAATAGGATTTTAATGTGAAAAGAAGAGTTGAGCTTAACTGAAGGCAACTATCAGTTTGAGCCTTATTAAACACACCTTGCTTTTATCCCTATTCCACCCTATACTTTTGACCTGTTAGCATTAGTACAAGGACAAATCCGGGGTGTGACAGCGTTTAAGGTGTAGGGTAACATTCTTTTATTAATTTCACTTGTTAGCTGAAACATGGGAGCGACTAACCTCACTTTTAATGTCCAGACCCCTTCAGAAATGAGGCGGTTCATCACAGGGGATTTATCACAACAAATCCCCTTGTTGCATCAGGGATACCTTCTCTTTTCTGTGCTCCACAAGAACAACTCTATACAGCTATGTTCCCAGCACAGAGCACCAAAGCATGGCTTATATCCCCTCTCATTGTCTCCGCTGAGCTATGACTAACATATTGAGGCCACAAGCTGAATTACAGTAAAAGAGGAAACATTCCCACAGGTGATATGTAAGCAGTTTGATACCGCTGGTAGCATTTTCACAAACCTCTTGTTCATGTACCGTCAGGCCACGTTAGCGAGAAAACATAGTTATGATGACAGACCTCTCATTGGTGGTGATACAGATGCATTAACACAGTCTAGACACACCAATTAACAACACATTTAATACCACAGAAGAGTCATCCAAATGTGGCTCATCTGTTTCAGAGAACTACAGTGTCTTAAATAATAGATGGAGCTCCAACTGTATCAAAAAGCATTATACCTTGGATATTTGGACTCAGCTCGCACTAAACTAACATTAAGTCCCAAGAGCGGGCTCACAAATCTTCATAAAACCTTCACTGTGTTCTTAAAATGTCCCCAGGAACTGCATGTTTGCAATCATTCTCGTCCAACCCATTGTTTATTGCAGCTGTGTCGTGAATCACAGTGAAACAAGATGCTTCATTACTTCATCACATTGGAATATTCTAGGTGTCTTGTGGACATTTCCTCTCAAAACCAGCCATATTTGGTAACTGAGCTGCGTGTAAGCAGTAAAGTGAAAATGTGCCTGTAGGACCAGCTTCAGTTTGGCAGGTTTGAAGCCTTTCGGTAGCATAAGTATAATTACATATGGCTTCCATTCAAATGTGGGTTAATGATGAGCGGCGCTGGTCTCAGTGTTCCCCACTGCTCTCTGGTTTTCTTCACTTAAGAGTTTTCTCCAAAAATGAAGCAGCAGTTTAATCGTACGAAAGCTTTGAACTGTCTCCATTCTGGTGGTCGTCTCAAAGGGCAGTTTCCATTTAAATGAGCTGTGCAGATAGAGCAACAGATTAGATATCTGAAGTTACACTGGCATGGATTTTTTTCGTATGTGTATAAGAAACTGTACGTTAGAGTAGTTCTAATCTCAGTTTGCATTCATAGATTAGCATATGTTGCAGATTTTCGGGTTATCTGTGCCGACAGTGAGCATAAACTGAAAGTTTGAAACTCCTTCCAGCTGCCTGAAGAGGATAAAAAAAACATCTGAGAGAACATTTGGCTGGTAAAAAGTGCCTCAGCAGCAGGAAATAAGTAACAGGAAATTCAGAGTAACTTTGACTTCTACCAGCAGCTTGGGGGAGAAACTGTGCCCTGTAAATCAGCAATTATTTCTGCAGGCAAAGGGGAAAAAATCTGGGTTTTCCTTATGTAACCATTCTCCATTGGTTTCTTCTTTTCTATCATTGACGACGTGGGGACTAGTTTAGTTTGTTTTGGCTCATGTCTTAAATGGCATTCATCCTGTTGGATCCGTGCATCCTGTACATAAACCTGTCAAATAAAGCTACAACTTCTGAGTGAGGATTTACTGGTTACAGACAGTGCACAGCTGGATGGAGGCTGCAAACATCCACAGCTGGACTCTACTGAGTACAACCCCCCCCACCCACATTTGATCAAACTACAAGTAGACGGTGTACGATAGACAAGTTGTAAAGCTCAGTTTTGTGATTTGTCATCATACTTGACACAGATTCGCTCTAAAGTCTGATGGTGGCAGTGTTTAATTATGAACGACATCTAAATCGGATCCTTCAGATGTGATTGGACCGATCTAAAGGGGGTGTGACTTAGTGAATACAGTGCACTAGACAGAATGGTGGAGATGCAGAGATAGGACTGTATGGATGTATGATAGTTGAATGTCAGTTGGTTTTAGTATTTTTGACTAGAATATGAACCTACACCACCTGCTATCTACCACTATCATAAACGGACAGATGGATGGACAGCTTAGCCAGTCATTCCACAGAATATCTTTAATGGGAAAGGGGGGGAAAAGAGGTATTCAGTACAAAAATATTTTTTTCACACATATTTACCAAATAACAAGGTATACATTTAAAAATAATAAAATTCATAATAATTTGAATTTATATAAACTAAAACTGATAGGAATTGTTATAAATTATTATAAATATTAAATTATTTGACCCATTTTTGTGTTTATTGTGGCTCTCCACTACATAATACTAGCACATTAGACTATTGGTATTATTACTGTATATTGTTGTGTTCTTGTTACTACCATTATCATTATTATCATGATTTTTGCTGCCCCTCCTTTTGCTTTTTACGTTTATTATATTTTTCATTGTAATGTGATGTTGTTATTGTTGTAGTTTGGCTTTTTTTAATTCTGTTTTATTTTCTTGATTTGACTTTTGTTTTTGTTTTTTTCTCGCTTTCCACTATGTCTTGTTAACTGTATCACTAATTAAAAATAATATTACAGGATTAGTCTTTATCAGTCAAGTTTTACATTTTACACTTGCTAAGGTTAAGTAAAGAATGTAAACTTAATTTCTCTCCCATGATGTAAATTTAGGCTGTATAATCAGTGGAGCAAATTCATCACAAGTAGTATGTTAAGGTTTGTTTCTGTTCTGCAAAAATGAAACAGTAAAAAGAGGAAAGAACGGAAACAGATATGAAGCAGACTATATGTAGTAACCAGTTTAACCCTAATCCACATTCATTGTGAGGCAAGACATCAAACCAATTAAGTGGTGTAAAAGAAGTGAAGTGTGTATATGCTTCACCTACACTGAACATGAAGAGAACAGCGACTGTACTTAACCAAGCATGAGGAGGTCAAGTAACCTCACTTTCAGTCTGTTGTCATGATACAGTAGAACATGTGGATAAACGGTCACTCTTAACCGCCATACTGGGGCTGTTTCCATATCTCAGAGAGGCAGATTCACTTGTTCCGTCCACTCTTCTTGTTCTAAATGTGTTGATTCAGAGTCAAATACTCAAGGCAAATTTATATTCATACACAAGGCGTTTCAAAGTGCTTTACAAAGACATACAATTATATGAATAAGACATTAAACAAAAGAAAAGTGCAGAAAAGATAAAAAAAAAAAAAATAGAGAAGGAAATTAAAACAGGAATAAGAGATAGTTAAAACAAAATCTAAAAACAGTCTTAATTTAATGTAAAATCAATCAGGACAGCATCATGCATGCTAAAGCGTCATGACCGAATGTCTAGTTCCTATACTTAACATTTTGTTGGTATTAGTCAGAGGTGGGTAATCCCAGGTTGATCAAGTCAGAGTCCTGCCATGTATTGGTTCCAAACTGTTGACTTAACACAGGTGATTCCACAAATGATCCCATCTACTGTACCTGGATGAGGAGTTGTGCTCGTCAAAATGGGCTTATTTAGTGATCAGGTGTGAACCAATACATAGCAGGACTTTGACTTGATGAACCAGGAATTACCCGCCTCTGGTAATAATTATATATTTATATTTAAGAAAGGTTTTGCTAACTTGTAGAATGTTATGTTAGTACTTTTATAATCTGAATACTTCACTGATGTACATCATAAACACACAAATGAAGGCATTACAGTAATGGCAGAGTTCTGCCTACTATCATGTACAGCTATAGAAAACATGAGTTCAGGCTAAATTTTCCAGATGCAAACCAAAGTAAAAACCTCTGGAATGTGATCCAGACAAAGATAAGACCTTAAACAAAGCGACAAAGACCTGAGTGGCTCAAACATAGATCTATAAATAATTTAGTTTAGTTTAGTTTAGTTTAGTTTAGTTTAGTTTATTTCGAGCTTATGCACTTCATGTACAGTGGCAATTTATATACATGCACAATAATCTCTATACATGGAACATATACCTGAGGCACATGCACAGAGAAGTATCCATAGCGAGTGTAATAGAAATAGCAATTCCAATGTAGAATTTTATGTGCACACTGTAGGCATAACACATCATTATATGCACAAGTCCCCATTAGTATACCATAGTGAATCCAGTCGTCTCCTCCTTATCAACTGTCATTGCACTTTGCTTGTTTCTGCTGTGACATCGTCTGACTGCCATGTAACTCTCCCTGTGCTCCTTCAGGTGGCCCCAGACTTCTTCGAGTACTTCCGTGCCCTGTATCCAATTCTGAGAGGTGACTCTTCCCTCTGGTGTGTGTCAGCTTGGAATGATAACGGCAGAGACGCCTTGGTGGACCCCGCCAAAGCCGAGCTCCTCTACAGGACAGACTTCTTCCCCGGTCTGGGCTGGATGCTGCTGAAGGAGATGTGGGATGAACTGGAGCCCAAGTGGCCCTCGGCCTTCTGGGACGACTGGATGCGTCAGCCAGAGCAGCGCAAAGACCGCTCCTGCATCCGGCCCGAAATCTCCCGGACTATCACCTTTGGCCGGAAAGGCGTCAGTTTAGGTCAATTCTTTGACCAGTACCTTCGCTATATTAAGCTAAACACTGAATTTGTGCCTTTTACCAAACAGGATTTATCTTATTTGCTAAAAGAGAAGTATGATGTAAAGTTTATTACAGAGGTTTACAGTGCCCCATTAGTAAAGATCGAAGACCTGCAACAAGGGGGCGGGTTAAGAGGACCTGGGCCATACAGGGTGCAGTACTCCAGCCGGGACAGTTTTAAGGTCTTTGCCCGAAATCTCGGGGTAATGGATGACCTCAAATCTGGAGTTCCTCGTACAGGCTACAGAGGCGTGGTCAGTTTCCTGTACAGGGGTCGAAGGGTGTTCTTGGCTCCACCAGAGGGATGGACGCAGTACGATATCAGCTGGAGCTGAGGACCTGATCCAGACTGGACATGTGAACGGTGTTGAAGAGGGAAGAGAGCCTTACTCAGAGGAACACCCTCTTAGACCAAAGAATATGGCAGACACAGTGCTTCATGAAGGTAGTACAGCCGCTGAGACGGGCTGCATATCAGTGGCTCATCGGGGACGTGTTGACCTGGGCCTGAAGTTCAGGAGCTTCTACGTTTAGGGTGCTTATTCAGGACCAGGAAGTTCAAAGGCCGCGCGGATTTCACAGTTCTGAGAAAGGAAAATTCCACCCTTAAACACTGTTCAACACAGCTATTGGCAACGTGCCTTGCTTTCTGGGCCCATTTGTTTGGTGTATTTTTTATTCCTGTCGATAAATGGCCAAATGTAGAGTTAACATCACATGCAGACATTTGCAGCAGAAAAGTGGAGTTTGATGATAGAAAAGGGGTGGAAGTTCCGACCAGGAAGGGTCATTTGAGTTTGACTATCAGTCGTTAACACAATATGTCACTGGAGGCCGAGCAGAAGCAGAGGGATCATCTCTGCCTTCTTGTTGAAGTGTGTATAAAATCTTGGGTCATTTTAGGTTGTTTTTATTTTTAAGCCGTCACCTTAAAAAAAATCAAGAACAACAGTAGCTGGGTTTCTATTACCTTTAGAAATATGCAGAATGTAAATTGCGCAATAGAAAACTGGTAATGGAAACAGAAATGTTGCAAAAAATGTCAAAGATCGCGAAAAAAAAACCCAGTTTTTATGTTCTCATGAAGCAGTGTTTGAGACATTTCAATATAGAAGTATTGCGCAAAAGTGTAATGGAAACATATTTTGTGCATTTTCCCTCGTCACGGGCATGACAAGTCTGGTACCACAAGAGGCTCAATGACATAACAGTTAAATGTTCCCCAGGTCATTCGGAAATTCTGGATCCACAACTCATTGGGGAATTTTGTGCAATTCTCTCCCAGAAATCCATTATACATGATCGATGACAAGCACTTTTCCTTGGGACGATCAAACACACCTGCAGAGTGACGTACGCACAGACCCCTCCCCCCCTCGAGAATTATGACATATCCTGAGACAGACGGGATTTTACTAGAATCACACATCAGAAGCCAAACACTCTTTAATGGAAACACCTACAAGAAGTAATTATACTGTCGAAATTGTATAAATATCACTTTTATTTTTACAGAAAACTGTCATGGAAACCCAGCTACTGACAGTGATCCAACTCTGATCATGTTTCAGTTCAAGTCCATCAAAATAATCAGAAGCAGAGCTGTGTGAAAGGAAAATGAAGGCTCCTTTCTAGGTTTTAGGGGGTAAACGGGTCAGATTTAGTACCGTACCAGGTTAATTATTGATGATTAAAGTAAATATGAAATGAACAAACAGCCCCTGGTCCAGGACCGTCATCCTGCACATCATTGTCCTCCTCCTTCCACAACTCTGACGTCTGAGTCTCTGACTAGTGAACAAGGTTACTGTGGAGAACAATGTAAATGAAGCCGGTCTTCTAGTCCTACACCACCCTGTTCATCTTTAATTTTGCCGCCCAGATAAGTCAGTTTCGTAGAATAGTCTTTCTCAGATGGGGGTACGTGGAATATTGGAATGTTTTTGGAAAAATACAATAAATAAATCATCATGTACTGACTATAAATTAAATAATGAGAGTTAGTGTTAAAATATAAAACACGATTTTATTATATGAATATATTTATTAACACTCCTGACCTTATTTTATTTAAATATTTTAAAAACTTCCATGCCCTCCTAAGCTTTGGTAAAATTTTAAGAACATTTCTATTTTATATTATTCAAGATGAGTTTGAGTAATTAAGTAATTATTTTTTTGTTGAATAAAGGTTCAGTTATTCATTAAGGTCTAATTAATTTATTATTCTTATGAATGAAAGTTGGCACTTTTTAGTTTATAATATGCAAATTTTACTTTTAAAGATTTGATATTTGTAATATATTAAAGTTAAATATATGCTGTTTATTTACAAAAAAAATGTTAAATATAAACAGACACCTTCAGAACAGGAACTAATTTTGCCCAGTTTTTTAGTCCAAAATGCTGAAGTGCAAGTCTGGCGTACTTGGCTAAAAACATATATTTCAGGGGGTACTCCACTGTAAAAAGTTTGAGAACCATGTGTTAGAATGAGAGGAAGAGGATGGTGATGTGTGTGTGTGATGCTGGATCAGGGCTCCACCTGTGGGCGCTCCTGAAGTGTCTCGACGACTTAAGTCCACCACTTAACTGACAAGTTCGAGACAGTCCAAGCAGAAAAAAACCAAACATTTATTGGATATTTTGTGTCTGACGATGGAGAGTGATGAGGGTGGAGTTTCTCTTCATTTATCAGCGGGGCCGTCATACGTACATAAACCAGAGGTGACTCGGTGTCAGGGTCTCGGTATGCTTCAGACTAACTACACCACATGTTGAAAAGTCCAACAGCGTCTGCCTGTCCACAGCAGCTCCACAGTCGGTCTCGGCTCCAAGACAATTATGTTTCTGTTTTCATATAAACGCTGAATCCAAATGAATGCCCTCGGGGCCGATAAACCAGGCCCTCATATGGCTCAGACACTGGCATTCTGGGAAACGGCTCTGCCATGAAGGAAAATGTACAATCAGTGTGTACCTAATGGCAGTTCAGCAAGATAAACCATTACTTCAAGTACATCAATTTTAGCTTAGCATAAAAAAGATATTATTTTTAAAAAAAAATTACCCACAAAGACCCAGTGTTACTTTTGTGGCAGTTCCCAAATAGTTTCTTCTCGATTTTTAACTTTTCTTAACTGATTTCTAATATTAAGCTCAATATTTTTGCATTGTTAAGTGAAAATCTGGTATTTTCCTGTATTTAATTGACATTCAGTCATGGTTGATGTCCATAAAAGCTCAAACTAAAGTTGAACATAATATTAAAAACAACAAATGGAGGAAAACGTGACTTTTTCTGTAAAGTATGTCATTAACTGAACAGAAAAACAAGTGTGTTCATCCACTGTCATTGATTCAACTCCATTGGTTTTACTGGTGAATCAAAGATGACTGTGTTTCCATGGTAACAACAGAGCCTCTAAACATACAAATGGGTCATATCTGATGACCATGTAAAGATGACAAAAGTGGCATTTTATACCAATTACTTTAATTGATTAAATTAGTGACCCCAATGTTATGAAACATTTTAGATCAGTAGATGGTTTTAGTCACTGGTGTAGATTTCTGATTCATAAAACTTTATTTGACTCCAATTTAAGGCACAAATGAGCAGTATGACTGGGAAAAATTTGTAAAAGCACTTAAAAAGATTAGAAAAATAAAGTATATACACAATATGTCCAGTGCAAACAGTGCAATAAAAACATAAAATTAAGGCACTTATTTAAGAAAATATCTAAAGTATGAATAAATATGTGTATAGTGAATCCAGTACAGACATGAGATGTAACCAGGAGTGGGCAGGGGTCATAAATGTACTGTTATAGTAGAGGTAGCAATGGCTGATAAATAATAATAGATTTTAAAAACGACAGCAGAAGACATAGTATATGCTAGACTGGGTCTTTATGGGTTAAACATGGGTATAAGTGATGTTGAGTTTCTGGACTGACAAAAAAAAGAAGTGCAAACAAGTCTAGACATCTGGATTCAGCCAATGTGCCCAAAGTAGTTATGAAGAAAGGAAAAACCTGCCCGCTTTAACACCTCCACACAGCTGGCCTCATGTCAGTGTTGAAAGCTCTGAACCCAGACGGCCGAGATGTGAAGACCACTTGTGTTTGAAGCATACTGAGACCTTTATGATTGCTCTCTGGCTCCAGCTGGTCTTAAATGTTCCTTTTTTTTGTTTTGTTTTTGTTTTCTGAACCTAGCTCTAAGTGGAAGAGAACTGCTTTGTTGAAGGAAAGAACACGTTAATGCTAAATATCTGCATTCGGGTCACACCACTCACTGCGGGGGCAATGAACTCAGTGTCTGAATATGTTGGAAATTGTTAATATGAAGGCTATTTTCAAATGATTCAACTATGTCGAGCTTAAAAGTTGTAACAGGGTTGCGTGAGTCTGACACGTTGCCCTGAATATGTAATGACATGACATCCAAACTGCAGTTTGGTCAGGCTTAGGTTTGTTGAAAAACCAGTGATTGTTGGATAGTTTCTGTGAGTCTCTGCAACAAGAAGGCTGACGGTGGCTAAAGAAATGATTATCACTGTACTGTATCTAGCTTTGGGAGATTATCCACAAAATTGGTTGATTCCCTGTCTGTATGGTGATGTGTACAACCACTGCCTGATGTGTTTATAACTTTAATACATTATAAATAAAATCAACTATTTTGATATTTGTCCATATGCTGAAGGAGTCTGTTTTTATGGAAGCACTAATGGGGTTCGTACAAACATGGATGTAACTGTAGAGGGCGCTGTTATGTGCAGGGTTTGGATGCATTCATGCTCACGAATGTTAGGGGAGTGGAGAGAGAAGATTTGTATTACTACATTCATTCATTCATTTTCTGAACCCGCTTTATCCTACAAGGGTCACGGGGGTCACTTGGAGCCTATCCCAGCTACTTAACCCTTGAGTTACCCCTCAGAAAAGATACAACCATGACCCTTCAAGTCGACATTTTTGTCCATTTTTTAAAAAAGTGTAAAAGTGTCCAGTAAAAGGTCACAGGGGGGAGATTTTTGGAAAGGGGGGCTCATTTTGGGTCTAATTTGAGGATCCCAACTTTCAGCATAAAAATCCATGATTTGACCTGTAATGCATTTTTGTCCCATCCATGACCCTTCATGGACAAAAATGTCCACCTGTCATT
>JAPTGZ010000003.1:11719707-11734742 GCA_029814645.1 Fowleria isostigma
CAACGGCATGTAGAGTGTGGATTTACATTAATATTCCTCAAAAAAAAAGCTTTCCTGACCCGTCTCAGAGGGCCTGTTCCTCCACACTGCGGATTCGACTTTTTCGGAGGACCTCCCATGGAGGTGTTTTTCCCACCCATCCTCCATGTCCCACCAGCACCAGAACTGTCATGAGTCATATCAAGACACGCTGTCTCCTTCAAGGGCTCGCTGCAGCTTTGACGGTTCCTGGGTCAGGTACTTGCGGTCCCACTTGACTTGAATTGATCTCATACTCTATTACTTGATAACACAAAATTAAAAAAAAAAAATCAAAAAAATTGATCAAATTGTTTTTCTGCCCAGCCCTACTTTTGGATAGAACAAAGACAGGTGTATCTGTGTAATAACTAATAATATGTGCATTAAACTGGGTTTGTTTGTTAATATTTGATTCATGTGGCTTATAGTCAAACAAATTTCTTTAGCTGTTTTCTGTTTCCATTATTAACCAGTTGGGAGCTGCAGACATTGTATGTATAGACTGCTCAATAATACTAGAAAAAATCTGGACGCATTAGTCCCCTTGTCCTTTAAAGTACAAGCATATTACAGTACATTTTTACAATACAGGTTAGTACAGGTTTAATACTGTTGACTACTAGTAATATGGCGCAATTTTGTAAAACAAAAAAAAAGACAATTTTCTGAGATTTATCAATATCTTTCAAAAGAAGTAAGTAGGGTATTTTTGATTTTGAAAACTTGGACAAATCTTTTCAAGTGTAATCACTGTCACAGTCACAAGCAGTTTTTCAACAAAAGCATGAAGTGACAAGGTAGCAGCTTTGGACCACATGGGAGCCGTAATGTACTAATGTGAAAATATTCATCATTTAAAAGTACAGAAAATGTTATTAAAGCTGCCAATATATAATCAAGCTTGGTGCAGCAACATTCATCAGAAGGGGTCAAAGAGTTTGAATAACTGTTGAATACAGGGTCATAGAGGTAACATGCTTGAAGTAAATAAAGAAGTCAAAGATAAGCTCATAACAAAACACACTGTGCATGAAGAGAATTTGAAACCAGAAATAAATGAGTGGCACACTTTATCATTTTTTTTTTTTTTTTAACGGAAGTGTTCTTTGACACTTTGTCAATGTGCAGTACTTAGGTGGAGAAGAGGGCAGCGATAACGGCAAATGGTCCTTGAGTTGCTCTGCGGCACTGAGCACGAGTACTATGAGAACAGGTGTTAAAGCGGCTGCACGCAGATTCAATTTAGATTTAAAGGCATACTGACTGATGTGGCGAATATGTTAAAGATAAGAGGATCTGTACGAGGTTGAGCTGAAAGTAGGAGAGGTCTAGCACGTGGAGTTTTTTCAGGGCTGGTGAATGATTATTGTTGGATTGAGTGATTGTCAACTAAATGGAAACCATGAGTACAGTGGCAAAACAGAAAAGAAGTTTATTCAGATGGGCTTTTTGTCTTGTGTATCTTGTGTGAACATATGTAATTCTAGCTATCTAGAAGTTAAAAGTTCCAGTTCATGCTGTTTTTTTTTCTTTTTATTCTTACAATATCGCTTTAACCCTAGAACACTATCGCCGGGTGATTTTCATCCGATTTTTATGTTAAACCAATGGGACTAATTTTAGCGATAGTGTTCTAGGGTTAATTGTCATTACTTTGCATTTATTCTTTGACTCTACTCAGATTGAGCAATTTTTTTCACTTCCACATATCAGCTCATCTCCTTTTCACACCAACATCTACAAGTTCTTGCCCAATACTATGAACATATACAGTGGTTTATGTAAAAATGCATTGATAGACAAACAGGTCTATGCGACTATATGAAAGTACAATGGTGCTTTGAGCTAAATACTAACATTCACATGCTAAAATACTCAAACTACACTTTGCTGGTTTAAGGAAACAAAATATTCTTTATGTTCAACATCTTAATTGGAATTATTTCATTCCTGTCCCCTTCATCTGGTACAAACTGAAACCAGATGCATGTTAACTTGGATTATTAGCTTGTTATTAGACTGTGTTCGACTGGTTGGTTGTAGCTCAGTCAGACCAAAGGAACATCGTAACAGCTGGTGAAAGGCTTACCATGTAATTTGTAGACTTTTGTAGATGTAAAAAAAAAAAAAAAGCTTTTTATTTCTGGTGGGTGTAACTGAGATATTTTAATGAGCCTCTACATTGGCATCCAAGTCAAAGTGTGAAGGACCAGGGAGAGATGATGTTCCAGGGTTTATTGTATTTTCCAGTGAACAAATGAGCAGATGGATGAGAGCAGAAGCTGATTTACAGGCTAAAAAGGCAAATGAAAAGAATAAGTAATTGACTCACTTCTGATGTAAACACATCTGTAAAACAAAAGAAGGTAAATAAGTGTTTGAAATCAAACATTTTGTCAAATAATGGATAATGTTGAAACCACATGCTGCCTCAGTCAAAGCAGAGAGAGTATGTAAATGTTGACCAAGTCCTTTTATAAGGTCCTGGTTAGTGGTGGCTTCAACAATAGATGTTATGTTCAACTTCAATAGTTATTATTAATAAATGTCCATTAGAGCTGCATGATATATTGAAAAAAATATGAACATTGCGATAATGGAGTGTGCAATATTCCTATTGCAAAGATGTGCAACAATTTCTGTTCTTTTTTTTTCATAAACTTACTGTTTTACACATCATGGGGTACCAGAGTTGTTTTCTTTATGTTATTAATGTTGAAAATATGTGAATATTTTCAGAAGACAACTTCGGGCAAGGCCTGAACACATATATTTAAAAATTGTATTTTTTATACTCATTGATTGTAGTAGTATAGTATTTTTTCTTCTATTATAAATAACTGAGTAAGCATACAAAAAAAATGGCTCATTTTAACATTAAGGAACACTTTTCTTAGAAGATGAAATTGGCATTTCTTTAGGTGAATGAGAAATGATGCATATTATTGTTATCACAATGCTGTACATCCATTTTGCATATTGCAAGTTTTTCCAATATTATGCAGTCCTAATGTTCATAGTGATTTGAGTGAGTCTTTGATTACATTAATGCTCCAGTTGTTGAACTGTTATCTGTTATGTTAGATCTGAAGTGATTGTGTTCTCAAATATAGCTAGTAGAAACATTCAATGAAAAATAATGAAAATTTACTCTATTACTTTTTTCCTCTTCAAAATACCGTGCCTACTACATTTTGAATATACAGTTGAACAAAGTTAAAACATTATTTCTTCTTTTGCCACAAATCTGTATAAGTTGCAGGGTATTTTAACCCATCTGCCAAAGACCATCTCATTTGCACTTTGACACATCCATCAGCTGAAAACAGCACCCTGCTAAGTCAAATACATTCATGTCAACTCACTGGCATTGTGTTAATTAACTAATGCAACAGCATCTTGCTCATCTTTACAGTGGCTCATACTGTAGGTCAGGGTGAGGTTCTTTTTACTCATTACATTTACGTCATTTACTGTAATGAGCACATTTTGTATTTTTGCATCATTTTCACAGTAACCAAAGCCTAAAGATCACAACGCAGAAACCACACTGGTTTGGCAATTTTTAAATTTTTAATTTTTTTTTTTATTTATTTTTGCACTGACAGGTTTGGGAAACTCATAACCTTATGAAATTTACATTAACTTGAGTTTAACCTTATGAGCTTAATATTATTTTCTTACTGCCTATCTCACTCTTACATAGGGGATTGCCAGAGATCAACTGAATTTATTGTCATCATTTTTATTATTCATTAATATATAGATGCAAAGTGCTCAAATAACAGTAATTCAAGCCAGGGCTTCAGCTTTAGCCTGCTGCCTCATTCACAGTACTCCTCTGTGGCCCGTCCTACAGGTGCTAGGCCAACAGGGGGGCAGTCCCAAGCGACTTCCTCAGGCTGAGCCTGGCCGGGCACAGTGAGAAAAGACCTGACCACAAGGTGGTCAATGAGGATGCCTTCCCTCAGGCCTGGCTCCAGGGCGGGGCCCAACTGATCCTGATCTGGTGGCAACTGAGTCCTTGCTTACTACTCATAATAGTCTTGTGGAATACATTTAGTCTGACCTGACACCTAGGACCAATTTGCCTTTAAAGACCCAGCCAAGGGCAACTTGCTCCTAGGATCACTAGCACTCAAACCCTTCCACCACGATAAGGTGGCAGAGGAGACAAGCGCACCTACTGTGTCTTTTCCGCATTAAGAGGAGCCAGTTGTGGTACTTTGATCATCTGGTTAGGTTGCTTTCTTGATACATGATGTGTTTCAGGTGTATTTAACCAGGTACGCCCTGGGAACACTTCCGTATCTCCTTAGAGGAAGGAGGGGAGGTGGTCAGGGAGAGGGAAGTCTGGGCTTCTCTGTTTGGGCTGCTCTTCCCGAACTCAGACATGAATAAGCATCAGAAAATAGATGGGTGGCTGGATTATCTCTCTACTAATGGTTTTTGGTGGCATATTTTTTTGTTTAAATATTATACATTTCTTTCAGTGTTTGTCAGTAATTAGCAAGATGTCATGTAAAATCACAATTCACATTTGTTGGCTTTGAGTTGATGGTGTGACTCAGTACTGAATCACATAAATTTGAAGGAGTTTTGAAAAAAGAAGGTAGGAATAGTAGGAAGTAAGGCTGCACAATATTGGAAAAAAACTGACATTGCAATTTCTTTGACCCTACGATATGAAAAAATCCTCAGGCAGTTATAATAGCTGTGTGGTGCCAATGTAGATGGTCAAACAGAACAGATTGTGTTTTAATATCATCCTTCTTTAGCTGAAATAATTCCAGCTAACTGACGTTTTAATTTTTTGACACCAAGTCTTAGTTTTACGGTGAGTTTCTCTTGTTCATTGCTCATTTTTCAATGTTGTTACTAGCGACTCACTCCATGTGCAGGGGTGTGGTCTGCTTTGGCAAACCGATTAAGAACAATTGTGACTTGTGATTCACTGCGTGCAGTGTGTGTGTGTGTCAGGTACCCTTGAAATTAATGAGAATACGTTGAGTTAATTTGCCTCCAACATCACAGGACCTGCAAGTACATCATGTTGCTATATCAAACTGTTGCTGTATCAAACTATATATTGTGCAGCTCTAGTAGGAAGTATAGAGGGTCTTAGTGAAGAGAACAGTGGGTCATCCATTGCACTGCCTCTTTTGCGAGTCATGGTTTGTTTTGTGTTGATGTTGCAATGATTGAGTGTATGAGATGAATAATGTTGGCCCAGTTTATAGATAGATTGACTCAGCGAGCTGTCTATTTTCATTCTCGTTAGGTTGAGTCTGGTGGAACTACATGTTCAGTCTGTATTTTCTGGTGACACTGCATGTTCAGCTCTTGTTTTTTGTGATAACCCCATACACAGTCACTTTACTCTGTGTGTATACGGCCATAGAAATCCATAATATTGTATGCCATTTGTTTTGAATTTATATCTGTATAATAGAAACCGACATTCTGTTACTGGTTTTTCAACCAGGGCAAGTTACATTTATAAGCTTTCTGAACTGAATAGTGGTCTGTGATTGTCAGGAGGTGGGGAGGCAGCGGTCTTGAAACTGAAGACTTTTTACTTTTCCTCTAATACCCCTTTCCCACTGGCCAAAAAAACCTGTTTAAACTCGCTAACAATCGGCTTTTGGTGGCAGTGGAAAAAGCGCATGACCCGCATCAAACGACTCGGCAAGCGACGCGGGTTAACATTGTCTTCAGTCGGCCTTCTGATCGGCATGCAATGGGAACGCCAGATGTGGGTCAACCTGCTAGTTTACGTAAGGACGTAGAGTGTTATGTGATGCATCATAACATCGAGCCAGTCGCGTCTTATATCATACGCTGCAACAAAGCTCTGTTTGAATTCGAATCAAGACTGGATTCAGAAACTTGTCGCAGCATTGGCAAGATAACGAGATTCGTGAATGACCATTTTGAGGACTGACAAAAAAAGAAAGGACACTGACCAGCGCCTGACTTGCTTCCGTGTTGCTCTGTTTACTTATTGTTTACTTCCTTGAATTCTGTTGCACTTGTGATATCATGATCAACGTGATTCCAGTGTGGTGACGTCACCAGACGCACAGCAGGGGAAGCGGAGGCCACGCAACTTGCCAGCGAGGGTCACAGACTCAGCTTTTTTTTGGTCAATGGAGAAAGGCCAAATGACGATTGTTAGCGGGTCAATGCGGGTTTTTAAAACGTGGGTCAACCCGCTAATTTTAGTGGAAAAGCGGATTAAGTTTCACTTTCGCTTTCTACGGTTTGCGTGAGTTATAGTGAGCTATGTACACTACCTGTGGATGCCTGTCTGTAAATCATGCTTGGAAAAATGTATTGATGAACGCACCCACTCATTGGCCGATGGAGATACAAGTATAAAACACAAAGATTGGCCTGGCTGATGTATCGGTTGAGCTTAAGTGTCTATGTATAGTATTTAAGCAGAAGTGGAGAGTCGGTCGTTTGCAGTCATTCCTTTTAGGTTGGTTAAAAACGGAATCTATGCTTCTAAGAAAGTTTGTCAAGCTGCCTTATCATTTACCTGATGTGAGCAGACACTATCTGGATATGGTGGCTGAGAACAGACTTATCTACTGTGAGCAGCAGTGACCAGAGTTCAACTCACAGTCCTCAGAGAGACAGTTTCCCTTAGTGTCATTACCTGTTCCTCCATCTCTTCACCAAATAACTTCACCTGCACATGACTTTCTATTTCCCTTGACACTGACCTGCTTGGTTTAGTGAACTGAACCCTTGGTTGGAGTCAATATTGGTGCTGAAATTAGATTGGTTCACCCCTATTTTCTCCAAGTGTTGTTTGTGAATTCCATCCATTTTATAAACTATGGTTTGGTCTTTATTTTTCATTATTATCTCTAGTGTCTTATAATTTTCTCAAAGGGCTTTTGCAGAAGTCAGTGATGATGTAAGTTTCCTCTTGTCTATATACCGTACCACCATGTCTGTGGTAGGTGACAAGGCAGTGTCAAGTTATCAATCCTTTTGATTATACCTAATACAAAGGCTTGGTAACATCTCTTCATTTTCTTTACTTGTTTATTTGATGAGTATATGGATGCATATTAATGAATGCTCAGTGCAGTTAAAAAAACATTACTTTGTGTAAATATGCCGGATTTAGCTCTGAGCTATTTTCCATCTGTAGTCCTCAAACATTTAAAGACAGACAAAAACATACCAACATGATAATACAGTTTATACAACAGATATATACAAGTGTACATCATATAATTCATTATTAATACAAAAAGTAATATAAAACTATCTAGAAGAATAAATACTGAGATGGAAAGGAAATGCTGATCAGACATCACCGGTGATTTAGATTAGGCGATTTAGGTGATTAGATTGTAACCTTTTTTTTTTTTTTTAGCTCTTTTTTTAAATGTCGAGAAGGTGGAGAATTCTTGAATAGTTCTTGGGAGATTATTCCAGCTCTTATTGTCTATATACACACATTTAATTAATATGATTAATTTAAATTTTGCTGTGAAAATAATGAAAACTGGCAAAATTGAAATTATTTCTCTGAAGACTATTGTTGTGCAACAAAAATTCCAAGCACAACCTGTGTGTTTTTTGTAATATATCAGTTTTAATGTGTTTCTCTAGTCAGATATTGTATATAGTAGGGAAAGTTTAGTTCTGAGTAATATTTTGTCTTCAGTTCTTGTTATCAGAAATGAATGAACTAAAATCATAAATGGGTCATAACAATGAAAAGATTAAGGTTAAGTTTTTTGGCCATCTTGACATCTTTTTCTATACGTATGTGGTTTTTTTTCTTTGTTTAACTTTATGTAACTTACCATAACCGGGTGCCTGATATGGCGAGCCCACTGCCCCTAGTATGCAGCATTTGATGCATGCATGCATAATTTAGTAATGGGTTAAATGCAGAAGACGGATTTTGGTGTGTGGTGCATGTGCATGTCTACTTGTGTGAACCCCTACTAACAAAGTAAAGATTCTTATTTCTTAATAAATATGCAAACAATATCTGGCACCATGTAGAAGTAAGTAGTTGTATTTGTAAAATTATCTTGTCCTTGTTGCCAGTTTGATGATAACTGTCTGTACTGATAGTTTTAGGTATTGCGGTGTGTTAAGGATATAAAGTAATAAAGTGCTCTGTGTCTGTTGACCATATCTGGTTCCAGTCCATTTCTGAGTGGCAAGCTGTTCATCTGGCAGCAGTTGAGTATCTGTGAAAGAACTTGCAGTCGATGTAGTGAGCAGTCAGTTCATCCACAAAATTGCGAGCCATCTACCAGCTGAAAGATGTTCTCTTACAGGTCACAGATCCTGATGGACATTTTATGGAAGTCACCTTTAACCTCTGTCACTTTCTCATTTGTCTCCGTTGTCAGTGCAGATGCTCCACTTTCTCTCTGGCAGTCGTTCTTCCACCCTCACCTTCTGTCTGCACTATGATGGTCATGACAACTGAAAGTGGCTGTATGGGAAATAAATGTACTGACTGACACTCCACTCATCTCGATTTGCCCAAGGGCACCTCAGGAGCAGAGCTGCAAATATTTTTCTTGTTCTAATCCTTGTTTTTTTTTATTGCCAGAAATGCTCATTATTTTTGGAAAACTAGAGATGGTGTATTTGGATATATTCTGTTTGACCAACAGTCCCATTTAGCTGTGCCCAACTATTTATATCTTCTCTCTATTTCACTGTCTTCTGGAAGTCTTCACCTTCCCCTTAGCATAACTGAGAATGATTATATATGTTGATAATGGACCTAGGGATGTAACCATTAGAGATTTTGGTGCTACGATTATCCTCAGGGAAACAATCTCGGTTTTATGATTAGTACGATTATTTTGTGAGGAGTTTCTAAGTGGGCTTACAGTCTGCCATGCATACCTTACAATGGGTATACACAGACAATGTTGTGAGAGTGAAACTTTGTAATAGTTGACTTAGTTTTTCCAAAGCGACCCACCACAGTGCACTTCAGGGTCACAGGCAGATTAACTATCAGCAGGGGAAATAAGCAAAAGACAAAATAAGTTTGGCTCTATATCGGTCTTTTATTCCCCACAGGTGAAGCCACTACACACTCCCCACGCTCGAGCGCATCCCTGACAAAACAAACCCCAAAAGAACACAAATAAACCACAAATAAACCACAAAGCAACCACATAGCAGAGTCAACAGAAAACATGAACTCATTTAACACAAATCATTAAACATAGAGCAGCTCAAACCCCCCAAATACTTTTCCCCTTTTTTAGTCCCCAAAGTTTTTACGCGCGCAAATAGTCAATATCAGATCAGTAGCAGTGTAGCCACAGGCTTTATTCACAGCACCGCGCAAACACCACCACAGGATCAGCCCCACGTTGGTCCCAGTGGCGCCACGGAAGACAATAATCCACTTGACAATGGGAGAAGTTTAATCCAGAAAAGTATTAAATCCATAAAGTTAGCTCCGCAGCATCTGAAGCTTTGGCATGTTTCCAACTTGCTGTGTGACGCCCCTCTCCTCCGTGTGTTGTGTGTACGCGCCATATCCTTCAGCGTGTGTACATTTTATACATTCTTTTTAAAGAATATAACAAACAATAAACACTGTGACCAAGTTTTACAAAAGAACTGGAGAATAAGTTATTTCTGCCCTGTTGGATGTCTTAAAGCGACACATTCAAAAGATATCATTGATATATGACCTGTGGGGTCTTTACAATTTCACATGCATTACTCATTTTTCTACGTCTCCTGCTGTCGTGAAGCTCATTTACCTTTTCCCTACCTCCTGAAACTTTGCTACGTAATGAAAGATTTTTGACAGCCTCAACAATTAATTAACTGTGACATTTAAAATCGTGATTAATTGTAACAACATAACAGTGTTGCAACCCTAAACCGACCATCTTGACTTAATTAAAAACTAGATGGCTGTTGAACTGAAAGTCAGTGTAGTAAATACCTAAAATCAGTGGTTTCCAACCTGTTTGGCCTCGTGACCACATTTTAACATCACCCATTTCAATCTATATTATTATGGACAGAGGCAAAAAAGCCAGGTTGAAATTCCTGCACAGTGATAATTTTCCTTGGTCAGGATATGTACAGTCAGTGGAGCATGTATTTACAAGCCTGCAAATTAATACTGAACATCCAATCAAGATATGCCCTCTCAGATAGTATATCCTACATTTTATTTGTACTTGATTTTCATTAGGAAAAGTTTGCGGTGTTTTATTTAGAATATATTGAATCATTAAAGAATATTTTTTATTAGTAATTAATTTTTTTAATCGATTACTAGAAATTGCAGGCAACCCTGTTTGAATTCCAAGCAGTTGTGACCCCAAGGTTGGAAAAACACTGACCTAAATCAAGTAATAAATCTCACATTCAATATTAAACTCCAAGTAATTATTTAGTAAATTTGAATTAACATCAATCTAACCATCAAAAGTCCAGATGACTTCTATCTTCCACGTATGACCTTCAAATTCAGTTTTAGTTTATAAGTTTGATATTAGCATGGGCTATTATTGGAGCTAACTTTTGACAGTAGCAACAAAAAGAAACATATTAGCAGAGAATAAACCTGCCTCAAAAAATGGAAAAAGGTAACGTCACCAGTGTGCTGGCTATTAATTGCGACAATGGCTTAACACGGAAAGAATCACTTTTTTGAGTGAAGGCAATGCAATCGTAATGCAGGAGTCTTAAAGCCACCTCATGGACGAGTCCCTCAATGTAATGATGTCATAATTAATTTAATTAAAGCTGCAGACGCTGAAATCAGGGGAAAGTCATCATACATACACAACTTTCTCCTTACTTAATATAAACATAGATGACCTGATGCTATTTCAACCCACTGTGAAAGAGGTGATGCTGTTCCTAGACTCTGTATTGAGCTGCTGGTGACACCTGTGATTCAGCCAAAGTCGCCATTACGGGTATAGATTTTCTACAGAGAGTTAGTAGAGTGGGTAGAACTCTTATTTCTTGTCAGACCACTTAAATTACAATATGCTGAGAAGTAATTATGGCGTTTTTGCCCAATAATGCATCAAGCATTGCAGCTTTAATTGGCTGAAGCCAGCTGTCACCAGCCAATTAAAACTGAGCCATTTGTGAAAGGACAGGATGCATCATATTCAGCTGTCTTTTAAGGAGTTTTTTCCTTCAGATATATTCCAATGACTTTGTTGCGGGTAATGTGATCAAAATCATCTCTGAAACTTGATTTGCTGATTGCCAGGTTTCCATAGTTTTAAAAAAAACAAAAACAAGGAAAGAGGAGGTCTCACATTGAACAGATTAATCCAATTTAAGTGACAAAATTCAGTGTCAAGTGCAGCCCCAAGTTGACATTTACTTTAGAAGTGTGCCAGAAACTACAGTTAACTTTGGATTTTTATTCAGTTTACCAATGTGCAAATGATGGAGTGCTACAATCTAAAACCTTTCAAACTCTACTATACAATCACGGCTAAATGGCTCTCTTGATTCTACTTTTCACCCTCGGCTACACAGGCTGCAGGTATTGTCATCAGTTGGTTGTCCGTCCGTGTGTCCATGCCTGCGTCCGTCTGTCCATCCAAAAGCATTGGCATGCAGTGATAAGTCAGGCCACTGGGGGCAGTCCGCCACAGAGTCAGCTGGAGTCGGCTGTATACACTCTGACTCCGGCTGTAATGGGGTGTAATGGTACACTCATTTGTACTGAACTGTTTTGGTTCAGGGCCTTTGATACAATATGGAGGTGTACCGAACGAATACATGTCACCTGTCTGAAGAATGTGAACACTTGGGAAGCAGGGTGGCAGTGTAGGGTTTCCTCTATATACTTTCAGCAACAGTGAATTCTCAGCATGAGGCACAGAAGTCGGGTTGGGCATTTGAAGCATGTTAAGTTTCACTTTCTATTTTGTGGCACAAAAAAGTCCATGGGTTCCTTTATAGAAAACTGGCAAAATCAAGTGAACCCGCTCCTCTTCTTCACTATATCTTTACTATGATGTTACTGGGAAGTCATGTTCACAGCACCTCAGGGAATACTGCAAGGCATTCAAAACATTCAGTAAATTACAGTGTTTGTCACAAACGAACATTGAACATTCAAAAATACATAACGTGGAGTGCCTGTTAATGCACAAATGACCTAACAATGTCCTGTAGAAATGTCCGGGTCTCACAAGTAGTTACCCACCCCCGTTGGCCTCTTTCACTGTACTGAAAACATATCAAAAATGTATTGAACTGAAAATGAACTGAACCAAAGTTTTCCTGTACTGTTACACCTCCACTTTGCAGATATCTGTGTGTACTTGGGCCATGCTGAAGGCTGAGGGTCTTCAAGTGCAAGCGTGTTATATATTTTTTTATAATATCACACATTTTAAATCACAAATATATGAATGAAAGTAAAAAAGTTCCAATGAGCTTTGTACAAAAAAAAAAAAGTGAGTAATAACCATTACATAAGGGGCTATCTTTCCTCTCTCCATTGGTCATCTGACTCTATCTTTTGCGTTTCATAGCAGTCATTTGAGAGTTTCCATTTGAGTCTGTATGTGTGAATCGGAGCATCAAATAAAGTCTCTGGTGGGCCGACGACATGTGTGTAACGGAGACCTGGTCTGAATATGTAATAAATGGAAATGTGAAAATATGGGCGATGGTGCAGCATCATTTGAGCTCCAGTCACAGTCGTACTTTTTAAAGGAGTTGGTCCCTTCAGCCTAATGAGTCCTTGCTGCAGTGAAAAAGCAGGGAGCCCCGTTCCCACAGCTGATGGTCATTGTTACACTGGTCATACATAGTCTTGTTACTTTCCTCCCTTTTTCTAATTTTTTTCCTCATTCCCCCTCTTTGCCTTTTCTCTCTTATCTCTTCTCTCTATTGATTCTCTCATTTAATTAGACACACACGCACGCACACACACACACACACACACATACACACTCATTCTTCTTATTTCTGTCTTCCCCTCTTATCCTAGTGTTGTACATTCCCCATCTGAAATGGTGTCAGTGCTCAGCAGAGAACAGAAAAACAAAATTCTATTCATGTTTGATCTATTTTTACTGTTCATAGAAAGCCACCTATTTGAGCACATAGACCGGCAGTTGGTAATTCATAATGTAAATGGCTCATTTTTAATGTGAATGGGGCTATCTTTGCTGTACAAAACAGTCGGAAGAAAATCTTTCTCAAAGTGGTGGACTTTTTAGTTCAAACTGAAGGTCTAAGGAGGTAAATGCTGGGAAAAAATATGAAATCTGCTAGCAGCGACAAAGAACGGCATTTGTGTGAGAATTGATTGGATTCTGTTGACAGGTTTAATTGTACGTGATGGGACTATTTCTAGCCTGAAAGATTAAGCTTAATCCTGACTTTATCTCTGAGCCGTCTCCCTCAGAAGGAAAAAAAGGCTATAGTGTTTTCTCATTTGTCTTTAGCTGTAAGCCTGTGATGCTTGCAGGTATTTCAGGAGATAAACTTTGGCCTTGATTCTGACCTCTGTCCTTCTCCTATGGCAGCAATAAGCCTCCCCCTCCCATCAGCTGTGGAGATTTTTTTTTTCTTTCAGCTTCTTTATCACACTGGGCTGGTTCTGCTCACGGCCTTGGTCAGCTTTGTTAAGATTTGATACTCTGTCACAGGAAGGATGCGTGTTCACAATGGCTACAGCCCTCCTGGCAGAGGTAATGGTCATTCTCACTGACTTATAGTCTCACTGTGGGGTCGTGGAGAGTTGATTTATTGTGGACTAGGCTGGATAGTTTATTGTTTTGCCCTTAACAACATATATGCCCTGGCTGTTTGACCCAGAGCTGCCACAGTAACATACAAATCAGTTTGTACTTTAGTAGAAATGCTCAGCTATGAATAAATAATATTTGGGGAGTATCCCTGATTTTGATACATGATAGTTAATTTGCACTCCAGCTGGTGTAATGGGACATACGGCTTTTCCACTGGGAAGAATCACTTGAATCACTCTCTAAGTCAGCCACTGAGTTGGGAAAATCTGTATTTTAATTTATGCTAATGAAGCAGTAGTTGTGATGTAGCTGAACATGGCTGAGGGCAGCACGGCTTTGTTTGTCGCACAAGTAAGTGCTTAAAGCTTATCCTCCTCTTTATTTATTTATTATTTTTATGCACATTTTCCAGGAATAAACAGACAGGCATAAGCGAGTTGCTCTATTGCTATATGTCTTCCTCTCCAAATACATAATTGTTTTGAGCATAACATACCTCTATCTTACAGCATAATATATCATCTAGGATCTTTGATGTGATTCTGAGTTGCTTATTTTGACAGCCACCTGTCATTTGACTGACGTTTAAAACAACCAGCACTGGTTTCTAAACAAAAAACTTGCCAACCTAAAAACAGACCCAGATTTCAGTTGTCCCGTGGTTAAATGAATGTATGTATTCCATAAGTTTCTTATAGATTTTTAAGACAACTTGTGCAGTCACTCTCAGTCATCACAAATCTGGAGCAGTCTGTCTGGCTTACCTTGAACTGGATGTTAATGTGGGCAGACGTTAAATCAGAGTGACGGTAGGTGTTGAAATGAGTTGAGAAGCTTTCCCAAAGACTGACTGTTGGTTTCACTGCAATCAATTGAATTTGTCACCTTTCAATCAGCGCTGTAACTTAAGGGTTTTAGGCTCTTATTTTGATGAGGATGTCGTTTTGAGTGACCAGATATCCCTCCTGATAATTTTAATTCCTAATTAGACTTAACCAGAAATATTATTCACTAAGGATGTAACAGTACACTTGTTTCAATTTTCAGTTCAATTCAATTTTATTTATATAGTCCAGTATCCCAACAAGGTTGCCTCACAGGGCTTCATAGAATTTAAACAAGACAAACAGTCAGTGAAACAAATGGAAAAAATGTCCTGGGCATCCCTTGTCCTTAGACCCTCCTTCTCGGCAAGGAAAAACTCCAAAACCCAGTGGGAAAAAGGAGAAACTTCGGGGAGAACCA
>JAPTGZ010000003.1:11744598-11755703 GCA_029814645.1 Fowleria isostigma
ACACACACACACACACACACACACACACACACACACACACACACACACACACACACACACACACACACACCACCCCCGTCTATGGATCTGTGTGTACCTCTCATGAATTATGGTCTCTTCTGTAGACCCAAAAATAAAATTAAAAATGGAAAATCTAGTTTTTAGAGGAAAAAAATCGGGATTTTATTTTTGCCCCAAATCCGTGAAGAAGTGATTTAGATGTGTAATCACAGAAACACTTACGGATTGTTGATACTTGGCTATGACTTGGGTTTTAGAGATTTGACAAAAAATTGGTGATGAAAGTCATCTGCAGCTTAAAAACAAATCTCAACTGGGTAGAAACGGTGTAATCTTAAGGTTACATCAGTGTCTATTAATGTGTGACATGATTTTCTTGACAGTATTCTCAATTGTAGTTTTACCCTACTATGTGGAACGTCAAATAATAAGTAGATTTAATTAATACATTTTTGTTGATGAGGCGTTATTGAGAATCTGCCCTTTTTCTTTTATCATTTTACAGTCTAGTCTGTGACTGGGTGTAACACATCTGTCTCCTCTATGATAGTTTTGACAACATTTTGTGCATTTCGAAAGAGGCCTGTGCTGGCAGCTATGATTAGTGTTTTTATTAGTGAGTGTGATTAATTGGCATCATGCTCTGCTTCCTCCTCCAGTTGATCTAGAACAGAGAACAGAGAATTTCCCTCCCTGCTCTTTTGGCATTTCCCATCATCCTTTTCTTGTTTGGAGTCCTCTGTCTTGCTGTTTCCCTGTCTCTGCGCCATCCTCTGATGTGTAGTGGAGTTGATGGCAGCAGCCTCAGTGTGAGATCTCCTGCAACCAGTAATAATCAACTAACCCCCGCTAAACCACAACCTGCACTCCTCTTTCTACTGTGCAGTGGAACAACCATCATTTATTTTCCCCACAGCTCAGTCTTACTACTTTATCTGCATTATTTCCTATCTCTGCGAGTCTCTCCATCTACCTCCACCCCTTCCTCCCCCTGTTTTACTTGCTCTCATTTGCATAACATTGTTGCAGGAGATGTCTTTCATCTTTTCAGTATCAGATTGGAAGGATGGAAAATTACATTACCTTTCCTGTCCTATTACAAAGCGCTCTATCTCAGAGTTCAGCAGATCAGGAGCACCGGGGTCTCAAACAGCGAAGTCAGGGGATTCAAAAAAAAAAAAAGAAAAAAAAAAAAAGGGGGAAGTGAATTGTTGCAAAGTGAAGGGTTGAGATAACCTATTTAGTCACATTTATAATCTGTAATGCATATTTGTATGAGTGGGAGCATGGTTTTTGGCCTGTCTTATTAAAGCATGCTTATGCAGTGTGCAAGTCTGGTGTGGGTGGACAGTGAGAGCTGAATCTGTGTGAACACATTATCGTCTGGCTAATGTTTGGAGTCTTATTGGATTCACGTTGAGACCATTTCCCTTCCATTGCTTCATGTCTAGTCACGTCCTGGAGCTGCTTCTTCACTCCCAACTCAGACATCCCTGGTGATTTTTGGCAGAGTGAGAATTGGCATCTTGGATTTTTACTCAGAATCCAGAGATTTATCTTCAGTGAGAAGGATGGAAGCTGTTTCAACAGGGCTCAAGATAAAAGCTGTGTTGATAAGAGCGAGAGGTGTTGCCTGGCTATGAATATTTAAAGCTGGTGTCCAGGACTCTGTATGCACAACGACCTTATATATAGCTGCTTATTGAGAGGGGAGTCAACAGAGAACTCCGTTCACAAGTCAATGACTTTGTGCTACTTAGTGTCTGTGTCTGTGAGGTAATACTGTACATGGATAACACTGTGTATTAACCCGTAAGCAGCCACCTTTGATCAAAAGCATCTATTGACCAAACTGTTTATCAACTAATCCTATCAATATATTTAATAATTTTTGTAAAATACAGTTTGATGTCTTTTCATGGTCATCAGATATGACTCATTTGGATGTTCAGAGGCTCCACAGTGAATGTGGAAACACTGTCATCTTCTACAACATTGATTCACCAGTGGAAGTGGATGGACACACTTGGTTTATGTCCAGTTAATGCTATATTTTACTGAAAATGTCTCATTTTCTTCAGTTTTTTTCTGTTCTGATATAATTACCTTTGACTTTATGCTGAGCTTTTACGAACATTGTAATGATCAGTCAGTTAAACAAAGGAAATAGATGATTTTCACTCAAAAAATGCTTAATTCTCAGAGGATAATATTATAATAAATGTGATAAATCACTTAGGAAAGGTTAATTAGACAAAAAAATTCATTTGAGAACTGCCACAAAAGTCACACTTGGTCCATATGGGTTAAACAAGTAATGCTATGCTGCTGTACTGGGGCCACACAAAAAAACAAAAACCTGGTGTCTGCTACTCGCGGTGTAACCTTGTGGTGTGTTTGCCTGAGAGTTACTTGCAAATCCAGGTGCTTGCTGGGATAGCAGCTGTGAATGTCACCTGGTTAAAACACTAACTGTGCACAGCAGCAAAAAATACAGTTTGAAACAGCAGTGGTTTCAGTCAGGCTCATTATAACAGCAGTGAAGGATGTCAGTAGAGCAGCGTTTGTTCCTGTTCCATAGACGTTTTGCAGGTGAGCTTCTGAAGTGCTTTTTGGTAGAAAAATGTTTTAAATATGGTGGTTTACTGTTGTATAATTTTGAAAACAAGCCAAAATGATCTATCATCTACCGAAATGAATATCAAACTGGACAACTTTAGGAATCAGATGGGATATTTTCTCTTTTACTATTAATTGAACCCAATGAATGCTTTTGAATATTAGATTTAAAGGCATTGGGTTAAAATATTACGGATTTTTGTCCAAATCTGATAAAATAAATGATTTTGCTAAAGTGCCTGTTCACTGTGGATGTGCAGCAGCCTTTTTCTGTCCCCACACTGTGGTCTTAAGCTTTCTTAATTTACACATAGTTATTATTTCCAATTCTTCCAGTTCAGTGTGAGAAATTGCAGTAAATATTTTTGAAATATTATTTATTTGATATAGTTAACATATTAAAGGGCTCATATTTTGCTAAACGCACATTTATTAGTCTTTGGCACAATTATTTGTGTATTTGGACCGTTCATAAAGTCTGAATGTGAACCTTCCAGGTGCTGCAGAGCTATCTTTATATTCATTTTGGCAAACATTTTATTGGATTTCTACAACCTGTTTTAATTCCTTCTTAATTTGTTGCATCTATAATTAGTTACATCATGACATTTGTTCTTCCAACAAATATTTCTCCAAGCACACCATAATTGTTTGTTAGCAGCAGCAGCAGCAGCAGTTGTCGTCTATACTAAAAATATGTCCAAACTTTGAACCAATTACCTAAAATGTTCAGTTTTTGATTGCATTAATGAACACAAGTGGCTAAACAGGACAGAGCACCAAACAACCTTTTGCATCACTCAGAAATAGGGTTGAAGATGGGCCTGTGGAGTTTAATTAATGAATAATTCAGACCCAAGCATGGCATTTACAGGTTATGTAGAGCAGGAAAATGTTTTAAAATGCATTATTCTATTTAAAAAAGCAAAATGCTTTACAAAAATAATGGGGATAATACACTAATAATAGAAAAAAAACCTCTCATTTAAAGGCCTCTTAGAATTTGTGTTACAAAATTTCTATTATTATTTTATTTGCCATATGCCTTTTTCAAGGCTTTGTTGCTTCTCCAGTGGTCGACATTGTATTGAGAATTTTTGTTCTTGGTGTCATGGTTTTGACAACCCAGCATGAATTTAAGTAAGAACTGGGTGGCAGTGGTCAGCGCTATCACCTTACAAAGGTCTAACTGTCATGAGCCTTTCTGTGTAGAGTTAGCAGACTAACTAGAGGAAACTTTCTGGATACTCAAATGAATTGCTGACTAATTTGCCCATCTGTGTGAATGTAACAATGACTGTTTGTCTCTCTATATGTCACTGCTGTGATGAACTGGTGACATGCTCAGGGTGTACCCTGCCTTCTTCCGATGGTACCTGGGATAGACTCCAGCACCCCTACAACCATCTTGACGATTCAGGTGGTTTAGAGAATGAATAAATGAATTACAAACTAAACTGAATAATGAAGATGATAAATAGAACATAGGTTTTTATTTTACATAAGAGATCAGTCAATAAATAAATACAGGTAGAAGAACACTCCTCTCATTCTTTCAGACAGACATGGTTCTGGTTTGTAGCACTGGCTCTGTTCTGGGGTCTTAGAACCTCACTGCTTTCTGGAGAACCACCCCAAGTTCACACCAGTTTTAAAAGTGGAACCCCAGTGAGAGGATGTCACTCGTCTATCTATTGTCTTCCTTTACTTCCTGCTTGCCTTCACAACCTAGAATATGACAGGCCCACCTATGATGTCGCAGTTCATGAGGAAGAACCAACTTTTCAGATTCCAGACTCATTTTTCTCGGGTGGGAACATGCCAGCTGGTTCAAAATTAGGTTTGGTAACTGGAACTGGCATAGAGCCCTGCCGATGTGAAAGCCCCATCACTGTCAGCAGTAAAAGTTACACCATGTGAACTAAAATGGCTTGAATGGCCCTGAAAGTGAATGGAAGTGTGGAGTTGCTTTAGTAGGACTTAAGTCGGGGGGAAAAAAAAAACTTCAAAGTGATGTGATGAGAAAGTCTTTGAGGAGAAAAAACCCAAACGGTATTTCAAGTTCACATTTTTGGCAAAACCTATTTCATGAGCGTATGCACATGACTTTTTGCTGTGCCAGTCTATTTCTAGTGTTTGTTGCTGTGTTCTGTTATCTCTGTGTGGTTTTAGACTGTGAATGTAGTGTATGTAGGTGCCAACTTATTCAGGAACTTCATCAGAATAATTTAATATCCAGCGAGCCATTATTGTTGATTCATCCCATGAGTAAAATCATAACCACTATACGCACAGAGATATAGTCACTGTAAAACCAAGTGTAAAGAAAGGGAAAACAATAGACAATCTGTTATGGCTCAATGTAATATTTGCCACTTCATTTGCTTTCATTTTAACAGACTATAAGCTGCCAGGAAGGCTTTACAGCTCTGTGTATCCTATAGGAGGGATGTGACATCATTTAATGAACGTCTTGAGCCAAGCACTGTGAAATCCTTTTTGCTGAGCTTGTTACAGACTCTGCTTACTAAAATGACATGTTTACTGCCTCAACGGAAATTCCAAGCAGCTTAATTCACAGGTCACAGCCGTTTTCCTGCATATCAAATCAATATGCATAAACACGAATTTTGGGTCTCAGCCATGTTTACACCCTGTGTAACCTTCCATATCACTGTATCTGTTTGATGCTTTACCAACTTTGCTGTTAGTTTAATCATTTCTAGTGTGACATAGTGTAACAAGTACATCAACTGTGGAGAAGTACAAGCAAACAACAGACAACATTCTTCACTTAATCATATCCATTTTCTGTTCTGGATTAGAAAACAGTTTTTTTGCATCTATTTCTCCACTTTGAAATGTTGCTGTGGGGTGCTAAACAGATCACCATCTCGGTTTAATCTTACTGCATGAGGAAACATCAATTTTCCAAAATTGGTGAATTGCCTATTTTCAGCCAGTACCTCACTCCTGTTTTTATTATAAACTGTCAAACTATTTATTTTAGCCTCTTCACATTATATACCTGTTATATTTAGTTTTATTATGTGTGTAGGCACTGTCACATAAATTGAATCTTAGCGTTCAATCAGCTGTTTTTGTCCCTTGGCTGCAGGGGTACTGTGGCTCCCTGTGGTGTTGGTCTGTCTGTCTGTCAGTTTCAATGCAATTACGCTTCACAGAATCATTGGATCTCCTTCATGTCTGGTATTTAGTAGGGGTATGATGATAAACTCAGCTCATGAGACCAGACACTACATGATATTGAGTTTATGAGAATGAGGTGACACGATATTTCCCATTCCTTTTTAAGAAAACTAAAATGACAAAATGTATGACTGGACAAAACAGACTTTTTGTATTTAACAGAGTACAAAACAATGTAGCTGCATTTCAAAATGTTTAATAACTTGCATCCATGCATGACCTAAGCATGAGCTGTTAATTGTTTAACTTCTTTCTACAAAAAAAAATTAAATATTTCAGAAAATGAATGAATGAGTGAATTTTTAAAAAAATGCAAACAATACGTGCAAAATTGTAAAATGGCCTCATATTAGCTGCAATGAAAACTCCGATGTCTCTGGTTATTGCTGTGACTCTGATACTTGACTCTGGGGGTTTAGGTGTAAATGCATCTGTTAGTAGTGTCAGACTTTAGCTGTTTTAATCACAGGTGTAGTGGATTTTAGAAGTGAGCTATGATGGTTCTGTATGTGTCTTTGCATAGCGCTCGCATTAGCCACAGTGTAACAATACTGTTTTCTTAAAGTGCTTACATATAGTTTGTGTATTTTTTTCCACTTGGTTGCCTTTTATTATTTCCAGGTGGACCTGCAGAGGGAAATTGTGAGGTACGCATGGACCGCACAGGGGGAAAGAATAGTTTGTAAGACGGGAAGGGGGTGGTGGTAGTTCTCTGTTAAGTATCCTGATGTACTTTACCTACCTCCTACCTAGAAGTTTGAATAGCTCACAGTCTGATAGGCTTCTGCCCTGTGTCCCTGAGACAGCTTTTCACTTGAATGAGAAATATCGTCATGATTTAATTATCACACTCCTAGTTTTTAGGTTCAACTTTGAAAGTTCTTGAACAAGTTCTGTGGGCATCAACCTTGGCCTTCATTTTCTATGTGTCAGCGCATGAAATTTGGACACCAATGTGGATTTTCATTTTTCAGGTCTTTTGGGGGTGGTACTTAGCTCAAAGCCTGGGAATCAGTATCCATAACAGAACTAAAAATTAGTGCTTACTTATGCTAATTAGACAAAAAAAATTTGCACATATAGGCCTATGTGTAATGGGGTAAAAAAAACTAATAAGAACATTTTATATCTAAAAGATCAAAGGTCAACTTTACGGTGATGTCCTAATATTTTGTAAAAACACTTCCTCCAGTCATTATTCTATATCATAATTCAGAACCTGAATGTGACCCTGTTATTATGACCGTATTTCACTTCGAGTGTCTGTTGAATTTTTGATGCTAATCAGATTCCACCTTGAAACTGTGGTGATTGTGACATCTATCCTGCAGGGCTGAAGAATGTGGTACATCCATGTGTTGCGTTTTACAGCATCTTTGCAGCAACATCTGTATTACAAGCAGCAGCATTTTCTGAGGCATACAACTATGAGGTAGCAATTCTAGAAGGGAAAAAAAAAAAGAAAAGCAGGCCAGTTTGACCTGTATTAGTTTGCTGTCCTCCACTTTGTTTCATTACTAATTAATTTACAATAATGTTCCATTTTTACCATTTTTACCCCTTGCTGCTGGATAGTGTCTGTCCGTCCATATGTGCAAAAACTGTTGTTGTCAACTGGGGGGTGGTGGGGTAGTTAAATAGTCAGTAATAAGGTGAGGGGACCTTGCTTTCACTTTCTCATAGTTTTATTGACACATCCTCCACATACAGGTTGTAGCTTTACTTGCAGAATTATGTATTGAGGTCCGTGAGTGGTAGTGGTGGTGGTGGGGATGTGGGGGGAGGTGTCTTGCACATACCCTGCCCCCCACCTTGCAAATTTGTTTTCAGGGAGCAGCAGGTACTCAATGATAAGATGAAGGGAACGGCTCACTTTCACTTTTTCACAGCTTTGTCTACAGAGCTATATACACACCACATCCTCCATCCTGTTATGTTACTTGTAGAAGTACACCCCCCCCACCCTATCTCACAAATGTTTTTGGTCATGGGGGGGGGCGTCAGTAGGCTGATGATGCCGTTAGTGGGGCTTGGTTCAAAAAAGGTTGAGAAACCCTGGCATGGACTGAAGGCTGAGGGTTTTCAAGTGTGGGCACATTATGTTTAAGATTTTGTCAATATCTCTGCCTTTTAGATACAAGACTTCTGCTGAGAAATGAGGCAGAAAAGAAGATCAGTAAAATACAACCACGAACCATAACCTTTATGATCACATAACAAGCTGTAAAAACAAGTGATTCACAGCAGTAGAAAACTACTTAACTTGTAATTGAGGCTGTCCACCCCAGACCCCCATCTGTCAGCTGTAATTCAATGATCTAAGTGAACATTATGTAGCTGCATTATGTAGAAAAATACAGCAGCAATGGACTAAGTAAGGAAAACATCAACAGTTATGGAAATTGCTTGTAGTCTGCAGGGGCATGTACGTTAAAACTACACATATAAATATAGTTCTAAATCATAATGAAGTGTAATTCACAGACGGAAACACAGACTTCTGCTGCTCTGCACATTCACCATGAGCTGCATACATAGTTTTTAGCAAAGAGCCTTCAGACTCATCCTGTTCAGAGAGTCAAAGACAGGTCAGGTGTCAACTATGCAAAAGGGAATCCTATTCAACTTGGAGACACATTGTCAAGATTGATGTCTAAATTATTATGTTGACCTGGAAGATTCTGCCAGTTTAGATGGAGAAATATTTTCAAAAGTAATAGTAGTGCCTTTTTTATGCATTATAATACAAGCACTTTGTGTCGATGGTGAGGTTCTGGTGTAATTTGATCATGTAGATCAGGGACGTCAAACTCATTTTCTTTCAGGGGCTACATTCAGCCCAATTTGATCTCAAGTGGGCTGCAGTAAAATAACATAACAGCCTTGAAAATATTGACAACTCCAAATCTTTTTGTTTGTTTTACGGCAAAAAACTCCATTAAATTATGAAAATACTTACATTTGCAAACTATCCAAACATAAAGATGTGGATAACCTGAAAAAACGGAAATTTCTCACAAAAAATAAGTGCAATTTTAACAATGTTATGTCTTAACTTATCATTTAACATGTGCATTATGGATTGGATATACAATAACACAAAAAAATTTAGTAACAGGTGTAATATTGTTAAAATTGTACTTAATTTTAGACATTTTAGGTGTTTTTCATTTGTTCAGGTTATTCAATTTTTATCTTTTTTTAAGGGATAGTTTTTTGTAAATGTAAAAAAAAAAAATCACAATTCAATGTTATTTTTTGCTCTAATACAAAGAAAAAAATGTATTGGTCATTATTTATTGATTCTTATTATGCTATTATTTTTTGTTTATTATTATTATATTCATGTGGCCCTGAACTAAAACAAGTTTGACACCGTTTACTGTTAGTATCTTCAGTGAAATTTCTGCATTTTGCAAATTCATCCCACAGGCTGGATTGGAACCTGTGGCAGGCCGTATGTCTGACACCATGATCTAGATGAAGTGTGATTATTCACAGTGTACTCTTGAATAGGTACTGTTTGAACTATGGTGTTACCAATACTATACACACAGTCGATCACCTGACATACTTGGGGTTTCAGACTTGGCTACTTTCCACAACCTTTTGATTCTTTTTTAAACAAAAGGGATGAATATAATAAGCTTTGAAGTCAACCGCCGTGTTCTAAGTGCATACCTAGTGACTCCTTTTTTTCTGTACTGCTGTTGCTGTCTGATGCCTGGAGAGAAAAAAGTGAAACTTCTTTCAGCTTCACTCTTGAGCCAACACTTACTGATGTCGGCAGACGTCAGAGGAAGTTGGCTTTGCCGTTTCAACTGGCAACAACAACACACAAAACCTTGGCATGTGGTTTGGACAATAAAGACACTCCGTCCCGATGACTCATTCATGGACATATAGTTGCAAATATGTGGGGTATTTTTAAAGTCTTTCATCACTTCCTTTGTGAATTTTATGAAAAAGAAAAGGAGAAAGTGTGAAGATTTTCAGCAGACATTCTAAAGCTTTATTAGCACATGAAACAATTCTTGGTTTAGTCGTTTTGTTTACCAAATAAAAAATAGACTACCTGGTGTTTTTGCTTAATAAATCACTGAAATCATTAAACAGGTATTAAAATATGCATTAAGAGGTGCAGATTTTTTCTGCTAACAAGTGAGTCACTCATTGTTTTAATCACCAACCCCATGAGCCTCAGAAAATAAACACACTGCACCAGAGTTCAACAGCAGTTTTTATCATTCTAGTTCCATTTAGAGCTCTTGCAGTGTTCCGACATGCATCAAATACCTCTTTTCCCAAAGTAGCAACTGTGCCAACACTATTTGTGACTCCATAGTACAGGCACAAAGCTGCAATCAAGCCATCACTCCAGCTGAATGCATCTGAAATATAAACTCAGTAGAAGGGCACTCGGAGAGCAAAGACCTCTGTCAAGGCCAACACTGCCACACTTGTACCAGAAGCAAACCACAAATTATGCGCTATGTTTTCCTTGTTAATTAATGGCAACATTTGACAGTCACTGACTTAGGTGTGCAAGACTTTAGCCCTTATTTGTCAGTTGGAGGCAGATAAGAGGAGACCAAATGTATTAATCCCTCAGGGGAAAGTCAAAATTAACCAGTAGTTCAATAAGATGTAAAACTAAGTAATTAATTTGTAGTAAATGTTTAGTTTTACTCGTAGTAGTAGAGTCCACCAACAAGGCGTGAAGTTCAGACAAGTGTTTTGTTTGTCTGCCATTGACTATTGTATTGTAAGGTCTGATTGCAGTTGGATGAAAGACCCCCCCCCTTTAGTCCTACACTGCAGTGAAGTGAGTTGTCCACTGCAGTGGCTTCAACAGGACATTGTGAAGGTGGTGATTTTTTTTAAAAGCTTCCATTTACCTCTGGTCTTAGGTTCTCCAGTGTTGAAAAGAAAATAGGAAAACAGTTTCTGTCATTTTTATACCCCCTGCCTGGAGATATATATAGTTGTGGAAAAAATTGTTAAACCATCAAAAGTCATCAAAAACAATTATTATGCAATCAAGTGCTAAATCTTGTGTGTATCATGTGACTAAAACAGACACACACACAAAAAAAAAAAACATGCCTAAAAGCACTGTTTTTGTCAGTACAATGCCATAGATATTGATGTAAGAACTTATGTGGTTTTGGTTGTTACCAAGAAAACCATGGAAAATGGATAGATATCAGCTCTGAAATGAAACTCTTATGAGCTATTTTTGTTGTTATCATTAT
>JAPTGZ010000003.1:11755803-11768847 GCA_029814645.1 Fowleria isostigma
CACCCCCCACCACCACCTCCCTAGTGAGGATAAAGCATGTGCAGAAGATGAATGAATGTCTGAGGTCCACTCAGTCACTATTCATCTGATTCTTTTGTAATAAAGACACATGTTCTTTATCACTGGGAGAGGTACCATGCATAATTTAATGTCTGAATTTAAATTTTGGGATTTTTACCTCTACCAAGGAGGTTATGTGTTTGTCGGCGTTTGTCTGTCTGTTAGCAACTTTACGCAACAACTACTGGACGGAATTTGATGAAATTTTTAGGACATGATGGAAATGACACAAAGAACGATCGATTAGATTTTGGGAGTGATCCAACATTTTATTCCCATTCAAATGCGCTAATTCGGTGTGTGAATTTACTCGCTCGCTCTTGTTTCTTCAGTGCCTGGCCCCTCCCCCTGCCACTCACAGGCAGAGCGGGAGGAGGAGGGGCCCCCCTCCCTCTGCCACTCAGTGTACGCTGTTACTCCTGTTCAAATGCGCTAATTCGGTTCGAATGTCTCTGCGCTTCACTGTGTGTGTAAGGAAGGGGCAGTCTGTCTGTGTCTGTCTGTCTGTCTGTTAGCAACTTTACACAAAAACTAGTGGGCAAATTTTGGGGAAATTCTAGGAATTTTTTTAACCCTAAAACACTATCGCCGGGTGATTTTCACCCGATTTTCATGTTAAACCAATGGGACTCATTTTAGCGATAGTGTTCTAGGGTTAAAGGATTCTTTAACATTGGGGGATTAAAAAAAAAAAAAAAAGTCAGGCCACTGATACAAATAAATGTAGGATTATTACTTTAGTATGAGTCACAATATGGGAGGAGCTACCATGCTTGACAGTGGTCTTCGCTCTCTGAGTGCTTTTCTAGTTTTAAATACAATTTTTTAAAACTTTAACTTGGACAATTTGTACAGCTGATTTCTCAGAAAATATTCACACATTTTTTATTTATTTATTTTTTTAGTTTCACACATGTTCTTTGCATGTGCTTTTCTCTTATTTATTTATTTATTTATTTTTTTAAATTGAAAGTTAAGACTCAAAATTAATCCCTGGGGAGGCAGGGTATCAGTGAGTAGGAGGGGCAAAGTGTTGTGTGACTGGGTGGGGGGTATTAGTAAACTCTACTGACATTTTCACTTGTTACGGATCGGCTTCAAAATAGGCCGATTTCATGACCTTATTGTTGACAATGGTGATTTGTCATGTAATCTGCTTTTTGGCGATCATACATATTGAGTGGTAATAGTGATCATTTCTAACCTTTGTGAGTTAACATTCTTTTTAAATGGATCATGAAATAATTGTTGAGAAGGATTTAGTGATCAGGGCTCAGAATGGATATTGGATATTTTGACTTGTTGTTGTACACGTTAATGGGACATCTGTGCAAATTAGCATGAGACAAAGAGTCCTTTAGTCCTTATGAAGTAGAAAAGTGTATAAAAGTAGCTGTTACATGTGAGAACAAACATCAGGCATTCCTGTACTAGTCCAACAACATCAGAATGTTCCGGTGATTATTGGTTCACTTCCCCGTCCATAATAAACCATGCAGAGCTTCATTCATGAGCTTGTCAATTTGAAACTGTTTCATTCACAGTGGATGACACAGTCCTAAATCACATTAATGTTATAATGCAGTCAATTGTGATAAATTGGGTCACTATATTAGAGATGTGAACAGCCCAACCTAAACCGTTTTGGTCTTCTGGTTTCAACTTTAAGTCTGATGTATTATTGGTAGTTTTGCTGTGTCCCGTGTTTGTGAGCATATTTTCATACTCACCATATTAATGTGAATTTGAGTAAAACGGTATCATAAATTTAAAAAAACAAAACAAGATTTGAACCTCTAGTATGTGTGCGTGCATGTGTCTGACATTCTGCTAAAGTGTTATCAAACATGCAGAGAGGAAATGGTGTCTGGTGTTTTTTTCCAGCCTGTCAGTGCAGGGAGACGACGCTGTGATGGGAACCAGAGGGGACAAACCATCATCAGCGGTTAAATGTGGAGTAGCATCTACACACAGAAGAGTGTGTGTGAATGGTTGCCTGGCAACAGAATTAGCCAGCATCTAGCTTCCTTTTACAGTCAGTAGAGGAGAGTGCCTTCTGCTGTGTGGCGATGATTGTGTTTTTGGAGAACGTGAGCGAGAAAAGTTTTGAATAAGAATAATTTAGTGGAATGTGTCAATGTGTGCAGAGTTGAAGACTAGGATTTGAGCTATAGTTGAAAACTGCTATTACTTTTGACATTTTTTCTGATGAGGTGATTATCAACTCAGGTGGTTGGATTTGATGACATTGATTTGTCTTAAGCTTGAATGTTTTAATTCATAGGTTCTGCAGTCACTTTCTTTTGGAGTCAGAGATGAGCCCTATCAGTGAATTTAGTGCAATCAAGCGTACTTTGGACAATTTATTATGAAAACAATAGCAAAGTTATGATACCTACTTCTGTGGGTAAAAAGAAGTCATGATTTAACCCTTCATAGGACACTCATAGAAATACTCTGAAATTCTAAATTTCAACTTTATTTCAACCAACAGACTTTATTACATTTGTGAAATTTTTATTTTATAAAAAAAGAAAAAAAATCTATGAAGTATATATAAAAATACAAGAAAAACACATGTAAGGTGCTAGGAACATGTATTTTAGACCATTAGACCAACATAAGTGCTGATCCAGACACCCGTCAACATTAACATACACATTATCTCTTTGAACATCATTCCTTACATTAGTACCATTACTTCATGGTACCTAACAAAGCAGGTACACTCACTGTTCATGCAGAGGTGGACTTATAGACCCTGTAGATCACATTGGACCTGAGATTGTTGACTCACTGTCCTCACTGTATCACTTGCTGTCACTGTCTTGTAATGTGTGCAGAAATGACCAAAAATAGTCATAAAGGGTTTAGTAAAAAGATCTGAGTTCTTCCGCCACTGTAGACACAAACTTGATATCAATTTTGTTTATGTCTCAGCAAAGAAACAAATAATGGTTCCTCAAAACAGTTTTTTTTTAAATTACACCCTACTTAAAGTCTTAATCACATTGGAAAGACTGAGGTCATTCCTGCTTTTACTTTCAGACAGAGGCACCATGAAAATCCTTCATTAGCTTTAAATTTAGGGCATTGCATTTTAAATAATGTGAAATACAAGTGTCTATCATGAAATGAGAAATAGAAGTCCATATTTAGAAGTGCCCTCTTGAATAGGGGTGTGTATTGGCAAGAATCTAATGATACAATACAAATCACAAAACTAGGATTATGATATGATATATTGTGATATATCATAATACTGTCAAAAAAGCAATATTTTTTTGTTTTCTTTGCTTCTTTTTTAAAAGATAATTTCCTGAGAAAATTGAATTACGCCAGAAATATGCACAGATACCAGACACATTTTTATTTAATTAGAAAAGGATTTAATGCAATATCCCAAATCTTTCCTCTGTAAAATCGTAAAGTACAGGATTTGGATAAATAAAGTTTTAAGTTCTGGCGTTACTAGTACAAAGAACACACACAAAAAATAAGTAAATAAACAAAATAAAGTTTTACAGACATTATAGTTTAAAATCCAGCTCAAATGTTCATACTCTGTTAGCTCAAAATAATGCATAGTGGACTGTTATTAATATAAAAAACTACATGCATGGCCTACAATATCACAATACTGCTTTGGTTGTACTCACTCCCTCGATTTATTGTGTTTCAGCAGATCTCATGTATGACTGGGGGAGAAGAAATTGCAATTTTTCATGTCAAGATACCGATACAGTGTCGTGAAATGAAATAGCGCGATATATTGTGGAACTGATATTTTCTTACATCCCTACTCTTAAGTTGATTTTAGGCAACGTAAAGGTGTTTTATCAAGGTTTTGTGTCAGAGTATAATTTGACATCAGGGTTTTTTGTTTTTTTTTAAAGCAAATGTGTTTCAGTCCCTAATATCAGCTCTTCTTGATTACAAATATCAGTACTAGCCCTGAAAAAAAATCCATAAGAGGTTGACTTCTGTGTTAAATGGCTCAAATGTTGAAATCATTAGGAGGTTTTTCTTCTAACTGCAATGTACTGTTCTTCCATGTACTGCTGAATGAGATTTTACCCATGCACTGCAGCAGAGCACAGTATCAGTGCTGCAACAAGACCCCTTGCTCTGACAGCCATTTCACACTTCCCCCTCTGGGCAGGGAGCTGTAAAGGCAGTCGCACACTCTGGTCATAGTCATTTAGACATGTAGTCACACAGTTACGGCTGCATGTTGTGTTACTGTGCTGCTGCACTCAAGCATCACCAGAATGTTCTGCCGCTTATATTGTTTCAAATGAGAATGAAATGAATTTCATTCTTCACTGTTTCCTGGCTGATAAAGGGGCTGGTAAAAGCAAGAAAAAGGCTATTTTCAAGACCTCCATCCGTTTGATTTTTCCATTAAATTCAGAGTACCTACGAGCATAAAAAGTGAAGGTATGGAAAAAGAAAAACCTGCAGTTTGCCAGAATTTCTCCTGTCATGAAAATGTGTCAGTGTTGAGATCATTTGCATGTAGTTTCTGGATACTGATTTGGTATTACTCAGTCACTGCTGCTGTTCTTTCTGCTTTGTGTCTTTATGAAATTTGTGATTCTTTTTTTCTCCTCCCCAAAATACAAAATGGACAGAAAAAAATGGCACACTTTATTATCCACTCTGCCTTGCTTTTTATCACACCACCACACTTGGGTCAAAATAAATGATCGGCCCCTTCAATTGTGCAGCAATTACACCTCCTCAGAAGCCCAGGGTGAAGTGGGACCTCTGTTTCTGTATATTCTTTTTTGAGCTGGCTAATGCAACCTTTTTGTTGGTCGATGGCTCCATAATATACTGGGTTATTGAATCAATAGTAAGCCTATTTTAAGCCTTGTGTCATTTTGGTCAGTCATTAGTCCCAAATGTACCTCGAGGCTCCCAGTGTCAGACATTTTATGTATTTTATTAGTTTCCCCCAGCTGGAAAAATGGAAAATTTACTTTCTTGTAGAGAGCTAGATGAAAAGCTCAATACCTCTACACACTGTCTAAGGTGGTGGGGAAAAAAAAACAAAAGCAAAAAACCCCCACACATATTGTTTTCTTTAGACTCTTTGGGTGGGGGGGATTGATTGTATGACTGTGTATTAATTTACCTTGTTTGCTCTTTAAGACATCTTTTTCTTTATACATGTACCATACCTTCTTTAATTATAGCTTTTTTTTTATTAGGTTAGAGGTGAGTTTTTTTGCAGTAATACAGGGCACTTATGTGACAAAATAGTCTTCACCAGCTTGAAACAATATGGGGGCAGTGACTGGGAACACTGCCGAGGTCAAGTAGATTTTTGTGCATTAAATAACAATTTAAATTTTATAAGGCTATATATTTTTTGTAGTTTGTGCATGCTTGTGTGATGGTTGTGTTGCAGCTGGTTATCTAATTGACATTAACTGACTTTATTTCTAAGCCAATTGTAGCAAGTATTGGACATTTTTTCTAAGTCCTCTATAGAGAAATTGGTATAATGTGGCTGTTGGATGTAGGCAGTCTACAGGGTCGTTAACTTAGTAATGGAGTCTGCTCTCACACAAAAACTCCAAGATGACCTTCATGTTAACGCCATTATCATGAGCAGATGTTCCATAGTAAAACTCTAATGGAGCGTGAAAGACACACAAAGGTAGCTTATTCATAAAGTATTTTTAATAAGTTACTTTTAACTGTCTAAAATGTATTGTAATGTAGTTTCATCTATTTCAACTAGTATCTGTATAGATTAAGGGTGTATTCACACTTGAAAAGTCCTTTGGTCCGCTTATTTGGTTCAGATTGATTGCAGATTTTATTTTTTGTTTGGGTCAGAAAAGTCAGGGGTGGGGTGAGTCAGAGACACACTGTATAATATGGGCATTTGAACAATTGTCATTGAGACATGTAATCTCATTGCTCCATGTTTGTCCATGCTCATGGCTGCTGCTATTAGCTCTGACTACCCATGCAGCTCAGCTACTTACAGTTTTGACGATTACCCACTATGCCACATGGCTATGGTGGCTCATCAAGCACAAAAAAGCGCATGGTTCCTTGGTTTGTTTTGGCTTGAGGCCGGTTATATTTACACCAGAAGTGAACCGGCCCAGAGTCCGTTTGGAGACAAGAACACTGGCTGGTCTCAGTCTGCTTTTTTGGTTTGAATCAGAGTTGGCGTGTTTGTATTCACACCTAAAAAAAAGTCTTGATTTTCTGGGGACACAAACTCTGGTCCATTTTAAACAGACCAAACAAACTAGGTCTGAATAAACCCTAAAATTTGCTGAGAGTGGTCACACTTTTATTTGATTAAAGGTGCTTTACTACACGTATTTCAATACTTTTGTGGTAATATCTGAAGTTCTACCATGGAGTCCAACATGTTTTATAGAAAAAAATGCCTTGGTTACCAAGTTTCAAGCCATTCTAATGTGCCACATTGATACGCTCCAGGCTTCCAACAGCAACCTTATTGCGAAGCCTCAGCATTGTTGAAGTTATGTTTGATCATAGCTCACAAGAATGTTGATGTTCAGCCATTCTTGCTGTATAAGGTGGCTGTATAAGGGGCTGTGGCTCAGTTGGTAGAACAGGTCATCCAGTGAGTGAAAGGTTTGAATCCTGTCTCTGACTGCCCAGCGTCCTTGGGTAAGACACTGTCTAAATTGTCTAAATTGCTCCTAGTGGGGTCTGGTAGTGCCTTGCAGGGTGGCAGCTGCCCACTGGTGTGTGTGTGTGTGTGTGTGTGTGTGTGTGCAAGGCTTTGTGAAGTGCTTTGGGCAGCATCAAAGTGTGGAAAAGCACTATATAAGTTCAGACAATATATGAAAACTGTCACTGAACTAGACAAATTCTGTGGGTGCGGTCTTACCTGGGCGAGCTCAGGAATAGTAATGAACTCAGGCAACAACACGTCAGACTGACCAGCTTTTCTAATTGACTCTCCACTCATGTCTTTTCAGTGGCAATAGCAGAAAGTTAAAACAGATTTGTGCAGATTTGTGTGACAAGGCATCTTTAAGATTATTTGGCACATCAGTACTGCTGCACTGCAGTATTATGAATAATGTTTAGACTCTGGAATCCCAGAATCAAAACATTCTTACTCAGAATGTTGTTTTTTTCCATGGTTTTCTGGCAGTGTTATACACAATATGGACAAATGTAATGAGATATATTGAATTCAGATGTTTTAGTGCTAAGAGGGGACTGGGTAAAACGATAATGACAGATGTCATAATATAGTTTTACACTAGAATAAACATGTTTTGTTAAGTTTCATTCACATTGTTGTTATTTAAAATGGTTCTATTCCTGCCCATCTATATTCCCATCTCTGCTAACATGGGACAGGCCTACTCTCTATATGAATTCTAGAAAGTAATTGTAAATTACTACATAGACAGAAGATGAACTGTATTGTAATGGTGCTGATTAACACTATGTTAGTATGGTGTTAAAATACTGAGTATAATGTTTAACTCTAATCTGAGTAAAAGTTACCACAATTTATAGCGCAGCTATAACATTCTTCATTTTAGAGCCAGATGTTGAATTTAACCAAAAAGGGTTAAATTTAACTCTATCGGAGTTAGTTTTACTCTTGGTTCTTTACTCTGTGGTCATTGGATTGGTTGTGACTCTTATTACAGCTACAAAGACTTAGAATGATTAAGGTTATAAGATTAATAAACTCAATATCAACACAAGTCTGATATCTGAGATTTTGCAATATTATAAAAACATCTTGTTTTTGTTCTGCCTTTGGTCCTCCTTGTTTTCCTCCAGGAGCTCTATTGCTCCTGACAGACAAATATCATTATTTGCAGGACATGAGAGATCTCCTGTCAGAAAAATGTCAACATAGCAAGTGTCAGACCAAGCAGCCAGTGTTTTGGCAGATCTAGCAGAAGATAGTATTGCATCATTCGATATCTGTTTTGATGCATTTAGGTTACAGCAAGTGGGATCATTGGAAGCTTTCATCGAAGAAGCTTACTGTCACCCTGTCACCTCAAGTGAAAAACAAGCAATTCTAAATATCAAAACAATTCCTTCAGCCTCCACTAATAAAACTTTGGTGAAATTCACAAAAAGTTAGACATTAACTTTATCTATTGAGAAGTTTTGATGCATAATAATTCCACAGTTTAAGTTTGAGTGACACATCTGACAGGTTTACTATCGACGCCGATAACAATAAGCTGACAGCCTCGTCGTAGTTGGCTGTCAACCCCTGGTGTGGTTGCCCTTGAAATACAGAAATATAACATCACATCATCTAAAGTGGAACTGACGTATCAGGCAAACAACTCAAAAAACCCCAGCTGGTTCATAAGTGAAGTACATGTGCGTTGCATCAGGTAGGGGGAATTTGTCTTTGGATTTTTCTGCTCTTCTCCAGGAGCAGACGCTGTTGTCTCTTTCCTGTCAGCTTCCTCTTTATTTCAATGCACTCTCTTCTCTGTTTCTGTGTTTCAGGTGGAGGAATGGAGCCGTCCTTTCTTTTGTTCCTTTCCAGTGTCTTGCCCTTACTCAGCGTGTCTGCATACAATACATCTGCTGGTAATGACTGCGCTGTCTTGCACACAAGTGTTTGTCTTTGACACAATGTCGCTAGTTTGTTCAAAAGACTGAGTGTGCGCTGTTACAACACATTTTCTATGAGTCTGCTGTCTATTGTGTTTGTTTATGGTGTCTGAATGGATAATGTTTCTCATTTTGATGTGTGTAAAACATTTATATGGAGTTTATTTGACAATTGCAAGCTCTGTTAAGGTACTTGTATTTATTTAGTAGTCAGGTTTATAGTGCCCTTTTGGAATGAGAACGTATGAAAAAATAAAACATATCAAATATAGGACAGCAACATAAAATTTACTATTATTCTATTTTTTTTTAAATTTATTATTGGTTCTAGTTATCTACTACAGTAGCCAGTTCTAGATTACATTTATAAATTACTCATTGCAAATCCTCAAATCTCATATTTTTTACAGTCTGTGATTAAAATGAGTGTGAACCTGATTGAATTCATGCACATTTTACTTCACCCGTTACTCTGACGGGCTGTGTTAAAGGTGTCTCATAACAACTTCAAAGAGGATAAAAAATATTGAAGGAAAAGTGAAATAAAACCTAATTTATTAGGATTACTTTATTATGCCGTATATTCTTGTCATTTTGTACCAAGTGTCCAGTGTTTGAAAGTTTGAAATCTAATTTAAAAAAAAAATGTTTTGCAGGATTGACATTTTGTAAGATTTAACCATTCCATTTTCAAATGTTGTGTGAGCCTGTACATGCAAATTTATGTTATGCTAAGTTATTATTTTTTTTTATGGTGGGAAACGCTTTTTTTATGGACATTAGAAAACCATTTCCCTTTTAACAACTGTTGCTGTATTGGCCACATCTATGATAACCACCACAATGCAATGAATTCTCTGTGAAAGCCTTGGATTTGTCCTTGAAAATCCTCATAGTCGTTAACATGTTGATTGCCTCTTCCTTTCCTTTACAGCAGCAGTCATAGTATATATCTGTAATTACTTTTTAGCATAGTCAGTCTGAGAACAGCCGTGGTAGCGGGTTGTCCATTAATTGAAGGGTTGGTGGTTTGAATCCCGCTCTTTCCTAGTCATTGTGTTGTGGCCTTGGGGGTCAAGACACTTTGCTCACCTTGCCTCCAGTACTGCTACTCACACTAGTGTATGAATGTTTGATGATACATATGTTATTTACCACTACCAGAGTGTGAATGAATAATGGATTCACTGTACACACTTTGAGTATGTGTTAATAGAAAATCACAATATAAATCTAACCTATTATTATTATAACATCAATAATATACTAATTTCCAATATGAAGCACATTCCATGTAAATGATGCCTTGATACCAGTACTGGTCATGCTTTCAACATTATTTGTGCTTTATGTATTACTTATAAGCAAGAGAGACACAAAATTTGTTGAGATATTGCCATAAATGCACCACATTGGACCTTTTCATTCCGTGAATTACACATGGAGACAGAACCTATAGGGAGCAGCCATTGCTGGCCGGAAGTGACATACAATCACTGAGCCCAGGTGATCAGTGCGAGTACACAGACAGCAGTCAGTGAGCGAGACTAAGTGGAAAGCATGTGTTTGTGCACATTGTTTGTGCAGCCATAAGCTTTGTATTCCACCATTGTCCTAGAGACGACCCAGCACTGGCTGATAGTGTGTCATCTTAGACTGGTGTCTGTTGCATGGGATCAGTGACCAGTCCATCACAGTCCAGGTAATCAAACAAATCAATGACTCAGCCAGTGTCACTACTGGTGCTGGAACAGCCCGTGAAGGAGACAACATGTCACTGATATACCTGACCGATGGAGCAGTGACTTAGTATTTATGCATACTTGACAATGGGCTATATTGTAAGTTACCTGATGGAACCACTAGTATTATATGTGATCTTTTGAAATTATTGCATTCATTCATTCATTCATTCATTCATTCATTCATTCATTCAGGTCTACTTGCTCCTAGGAGTGTAGCGCCCTGGCAAACTGTCCTCCAGTTGGTCCTGTTGGGGTTTTAAGCCAGAGTGGTATCGTCCAGACCAGGCTAAAGCAATGACCCAGGGTTGCGATACCAATTGGGAGCATGCAGATGAACCATCTGGGCTTGCCCAGCTAGGCTCTCCCTGCTCCTGGCAGGTTCAAACATGGTGGGGCGGATCCCAGGGGAGCTGCTGCTGGCTAATAGCACCTGCACCGCCCTCCCCCTCCTATGAGATGGTATATAAACCCGGGTGGGGTTGTGCGCTGGGCCAGCAACCCGCGGCATAAAAAACAATTGTGATAAAACCCCAACAAATATGGAACTCAAATAGGACTGACCCTAATGGATTATTGCCCCAGGACTGGATAAACTTAGTAATAAAACCCAAGTGTTGCCACTATGCATGTTGCCACTTTGAAACTACTAGCAATGAAAATTCACTCTCGGTACCTTTTACACATTAGTTCATGTCCAAACAAATCAACCAAACAAGAAAGAAACTGTCATGTTCTGGGAGGTAAAGTTACTGTTTTTCTTAAAGTTGTCTGGCAGCATTAATGTAAGTGCAGATCCAGAACTACATTTCTTATTTAGAATATTCACTCTCCTTCACTTTGCTGTCAGGTAGCCTTTTCAAAGAGCAAATAAAAGCTGTAATGGTCATCTATGCTAGCACCACTAAGTATAGTTTGGTGGCTTGATGCAGGACACTGGTCAAAGTCGACAGTCAAATCCAGTTTCTTTTACTAAGTCATTCTGTAGGACTTGAGTTACCTAACATTAATCTATGCGTGGCTTTAGAAGTGAACAATCAGAGCAAAACATGCATTACAGATATTTCTTAAGTGGGTTTCTTTGAAAGGGAACAACAGTCAACCTATGTTTCCCCTTAGGTATGAGAAGTTGTTAGAAATTTTTCAGAGCTGATATAATTAGAAACGACTGGACGACCAACCCTCTCAGGTACAGCAGTGAACAATGACAGGCATGCTCTTTAGCAGTTTTTGTGTGCAGGTGCTGGATCCCAGACATGCTCACTTTTTCATGAGCTTGCTTTGTGCGTACTCAGTATTCTGCTGTCATATCTCTGGCCCTTTTCCCTCTGTCACATCAGTCAGCTGCTGAGCATGAAATTGCTGCTACAGCTCTTGAGACTCATGCTGGACAAGCACCATTTCCCACCTCTAACAGCCAGGCTTGGCAGGCAGACCCAGCCCCACATTTAAAAACCTATCTGCAACCAATGGGTGTCTGAAACGTTAATGAATATTTGCTGTAAACTCAAAGTGCTTATTACGGTGCGTTCATATTGCAGTTCATGCTTTGACACTAATGCTCAGAGGCAGATGTCAGATCTTTGTAATACAGACATAAACCTGCCGTCAGATTAGTGAGCTGTCATTTCCTCTTTGTGCCGAGCACTGGGGTTAGTGCTCTGTGAATGGGTGGGGGTGTTTGCTATGGGAATCACGTCTAGTGGTCTTCCTGGCCTCTGGTGAGAAATGCAGCGCATGTTTAGTAATGAGGGCTTTACACTGTGGGTGAACCTGTGTGGAATGGCAGGCTCCAGATGTATTATCCCCAGGGAAGGAAAAAGCAGTCATAGACGGAGAGATTGGAGATAATCAGATACACAGAAACTACTTGTTTTATTGTTTCAGTCAAACGTAGCTTTGCGGTGGACTGACAGGAAATAAGAAATGACAGCACACGGAAGGGGGCTCAGTAAAGCCCGTCTTCCCTGGACTGATTGATTTCTGTGTGCTTTAATGGATTACTGGTGGCTATAGTGTGAAGTAAGGTGGTGGGTGGTGTGCATGGAGGTCACTTCCCATCTACATCAAAGCTACACTGACATCTTCATCAAAGAGTCAGGTCCAATTTTTCTGGCTTATTTTGCCCTCCCAATATTTTGTGTATTTATTTAGTTTTTTATTTTGCTCATTTCTCTTAGTAACCTCAGTTTTTATTTATGGGTCAGTTTGTTACAGGTTTTAACACATCACCCAGTTTGTCTTCTCAATGACTCATATGTTCTGGTATTTAGTCCAGGGTTTTAAAAGCGGTACTAACAGCAGTGTGAACTGTGACAGAGGAAATCTGAAATTTCACAAAAACAGAAACAACTCTTTTAATATCATCAGTGTTGTTCTTTGGAGAGAAGTCTTCCTGAAGTTGTGGAAAAAAATATCAAACACCCTATATTTTCCTAGAATTATTGTTCATTTTAATGCCTGGCCCAACTAAATGTACATTTGTTTGTATAAATATAATGATAACAACAAAAATAGCTCATAAGAGTTTAAAGTGCATATGACACCTAAAAAAATATTTAAAAAGCATATTAACTCTAATAGTATTCATATAAAGTAGTACTTTGAAGTGATAAGTAACCCCGATAGTCGAGAA
>JAPTGZ010000003.1:11768947-11780730 GCA_029814645.1 Fowleria isostigma
TTGGTCTCGACAAGGTTTGGTCTTGGTCTCGCCTTAGTGTTCATGGTCTTGGTCTTGGTCTTGTCTTGGTCTTGATATCCTCTGGTTTCGGCAGTGTCTTGGTCTCGGTCTAGCCGGTCTTGACTACAACACTAGTGGTTAGCACTCGTGCCTCACAGCAAGAAGGTCCTGGGTTCCGTTCCAACACCAGTCAAGGTGGGACCTTTCTGTGTGGAATTTGTATGTTCTCCCCATGTCTGCGTGGGTTTTCTCCGGGTACTCAGGTTTCCTCCCTCCATCCAAAGACATGCACTGATAAGTTAATTGGTTAATCTAAATTGTACATAGGTGTGAATGTGAGAATGGTTGTTTGTCTCTATATGTCAGCCCTGTGATTACTGGCAAAATGTCCAGGGTGTACCCCACCTTCGTCCTTAAGTAGCTGGGATAGGATCCATGCGACCCCCGTGACCCTAATGAGGATAAAGTAGGTTCAGAAAATGAATGAATGAATGAATGAATGAATGAATGAATGAATGAATGAATGACAATGCAGTCAAAACAGTTACAAGCCTGCAGCTGATGTGATTTATATAGAGTTTATAGCTAGTGCTAATTTTCAAGTTCTGTCCCTTCTTTGGCTTTTCTACAGCACTACAGTATATTACAATACATCACATTACAATATATAGTAAAAAAAAAAAAAAATCCAACACCCAGAAAACAAAAACTGTTCAATATAAAAACACAAATAAAGTGTACATAATTACTACATTGCATTTACATAGTATAAAACATTCATTCACTCCCTCGCCTACACATAATAAACACTATTTTGTTAAAGGGGTCCCGACTATAAAGACAAATAGGATTTAAAATACTAAGACTAAACTCCACTCCTACAAAAATTTGCTAAAAATTAATAAATATGTGTGTTATTTATAAAAATCCTTGTTGTTTACAACATAATGTGAGCAGCCATTATTTTGTGTGCGCATTGCATTCTGGGATGATAAATGTCACAAGGTTGAATTACAGTAAACACGAAGCCAGCGTTCAACTGCACAACTTCTGTTGCGAAGAAAAACGATCACAAAATGCCTCAGTGTGCGACTTTTGGTGGTGATGTCCAGTGTAAAGGAAAGCGATGGAAGTATTCACAGCAAGAAAATGAGAAAACAATTGGAATACATGTGGAGGAGTACAAGCAGGACCAGGACCAGGCTGTGATCCGGTCATTGTCATCATCCACGACTGGTTAAAGACTTGTTGGCGCTTTGGAATATAAATGACAGCTAAAGTCAGACGCAGTGACAAACATTTTTACTCACAGGGAACATAAACAACCTCGACCGGCAAGAGGAAATGACAAAAACGGGAGACGTTGGACGAATGTGTACAAGTATTAGAGGTGGATGTGGACACTGACGATGATGAATATCCACTGGACACAGATGAGAAAAGGGACAGTGCACCTGAGATAACTACAACAGCTGTAAGTGTTCAGAGTTGAACTAATATGTATCAACGTAAACACAGATGTGCATGTCTGATGGACTGGTACAGTGGGATGCTAATGCTAATGCTAACGTAACTCTTCAGTTACATGTGACGGCAACTACTCAGGTAATACATGCAATTGGACAGGGACAATACTGTCATAAAATGTAGTAATATGTGTTTATAATGATAATAGGACAGGCTACTGATATCGTAAGTTGTAGGTGAATAAATACCTTGGACGTCAGCTGACATAAAGTTGAGGTCTTTATAACAAAAGTGCGGCAAGTCCAGCACAAACACCGTCACGTCTTTCATCGTCTTCATTTTCTTCTAAATATTAGTTCATGTTTTCTTCCATTTTGTTTTGTGTCTGTGTATGATCCAGTTCAAAGTGAAAAGACTGAACAGACAAATTAATTTTGCTGTGAGCTTGTTATCAGCCTGCTTAGTGCAGCCACTTCACGTCAGTGACCAGAACGTAAACAGTAGTGGCTACGTACAAGGGAAATTTTTTTTAATCAAAATATATAAAAATGAAAACCTTAGGAATGTTGTCTTTGGACACAATGTTAATAATTGTGACTTAGTAAATGTTTAAGGACAACATGCCTTATTAGTCGGGGATCTTTTTAAGAGCAGTGAGCTTCCACTGAAGACGCTTGGGGACCAAGTCCAATTCTTCATCATCATCATGGTCAGGGGCATTGACAGGAGAATTAGTTTTCATGATATATTAAAGGTTGTTTCATAAATTAGTATGACTAAATTTGTCCTCATTCATCTAAATTTTTAGTCCATGGATGCTGAAAAGCTTTTATTAGCATAAAGCACCTCCTGATTTTTTTTTTTTGTTTATGGCCTCATGTAAGAATAAAGCACATGGTGTGTATCACTATATTAACATAAATTTCAACATATTTTCCAAATATTTCTTGTTTTAGCTCATTCAGTTGTCGTAATGCTTGTATTGTTTTGTTTCTTTCCACTGACTACCATTTACTTTTTCTATAAGTTTTATTGTTTATTGAATTCACTCTTATCACCCCTATTTTCTATTGTTTTCTAAGTTATATTGCAAATGAGGCCTTTACCTCGATATAGCTAGAGATTAAATAAAGGTTAAATGAATGAAAAACTAATCAGCGCTGTCAATGCTGATACCATTATCTCAACATGGCATTTAATCTGCCCGATTAATTGGCCGACTGATTCTGTCTCTTGACCAGAGATCAGACCTCTGAGTCCTGTGAGTGGTTAGATATAATGGGGATTTTATTTATGGGCTCACATGTGAGAATGAGGTTTAGATTGATGTCTAGTACATGCTGAGCTAGAACAGTGGAACTGGTTTGGCAGGAATCTTTACAGATCAGGAGGAAGGTGTCAGACCTGGATCAGGAACTGCTAGGTGTGGGATAGTGGGTAGAAGAATAAACTGTCCTCAAGCAGAACCATAAGTACTAATACTTGGCCACATGTACATTTTTAAGACAATGATCAATGACAGCTCCTAATATATTTGTGGCTCTTTGACAGAAATAGTAATACATTCAACATCACATAAGATACAGTAGTTTATTAGCCATTTGTACACATTCAGGTACATGGAAATTATTATGCAGAGGTCTCTCATGAGTACAAGTATAAAAGATAAAAAGATTTAAGATATAAGCAGTATAAATACAACTAAATATAACAGCACACTGACTTGCAATAAATATCTAAAAATAAATACTCTCCACTATGGGTGTGTATTGGCAAGAATCTGGAAATACGATACAAATCACAATACTAGAATCATGATATATCATGATACTGTTAACAAGATGATTTTTTTTGTGTTTTGTTTAAAAAAAAAAAAGAGATTTCCTGGAAAAATTTAATCACACCAGAAATATGCACAAATCCTACACAGGTTTTTATTTGATTAGAAAAGGATCTAATGCTATATTACAAAACATTCCTTTATATAAATTTAAAGTGCAGGATTTTGATAAGTGAAGTTTTAACATCCAGCTTTACCAGTACTAAACACAAACAATAAATACAATTTTGTTTTAGAGACATTACAGTTTAAGATCCTCCTCAAATGTTCATATTCAATGGTTGTGAAAAAAATGCATAGTGGATCATCCATGAATCATCATGATATATTGCAGAGCTAATATTTTCTTACACTCTTACTCTACAAATTCCACCTCATCTGGTCTCCAGTTTTTCCGATCCAGTCTCTTCTGTTCCTTTGTGTCTTTGTACAATCATTAAACTTAACTTAAAAGTTAGAATCAGACATTTTTGTCTATTAAATTAGCTAATTTCTACAACACTGACAAGGTGCTGAACTGTAAGTGTTGAGGCAGGTGATGATTCGGAGCGGAGTAATACGACAGGGTGATGACACCAGGCCAGTCGAACGGTCAGTCTGCAGCGGCGCATGAGGTTAGCATCAGATGAAGGGAACCCGAGACAGACAGGGCCCTGTACCAGAGGAGAGCGCAGCCTTGTTGTCAAAACAGGCAGGGATCAGGCAGCAGACAGGTCGGGAACAAAGCAGGTAATAAATCAGTCAGGCAGCAGGCAAAGGTCTGGAAGCAGGCAGAGCACAGCAACAGTGAGTTCAAGTAAAACAATAGGAGTGGAGAGGTTGACGGGAGGGCTACGAAACAATCTGGCAGAGGTGAGCTGTGCAGAGCTGGCTTTTGCACTGGGGTTGTGATTACAGACGAGCTGCAGGTGAGTCAAACAGGTGGAGCTGGGAAACACAGCAAGTGGAGGAGACAGTTGAGTGAGAGCAATTATGGCAGTCATTTTACTTTATTTAATAGTGCATGATTTCCAGTGTTAAGGTGCAATAACATCATCACCCAAGGCTGCTTTCAGTTCCCTATTCTCTCACCTCATTGATGCTCCATTGTGACCTGGAAATCAGTCTCATTAAACCGTCTTGAAGGATGCCTCAGTTCACTAAAAGAGAAATAAATCTTGGGGGTAAAAGAGGCATTAAACACATCTAGATTATGTAAACTATGGCAAGAGCAGTTTTTAGCTCACCAGCTGATAATAGGCCATGAGCTACTGTGAAAGTGCAATGTTGTCTTTGTTGCAGTTGCTTCTCTCATGGAACTACTGGTCAAATTTACTTCACGTTTTTCTTTGCTAGAGAGCAAACATATTGGTCAGTTCATATGTCAGTCTCTCTGACTGTTTGTCAGTTTGTATGTTTGTGCTCTCGTGGTCACATTTCAAGCATTATTGATATCAAACCATGACTAAATGATTTGCCCAATTCTCTCGTCGACCTAATTAGTTTTTGCCAATAGTAGCCAAAGTCCAGCTGAGATATAGGCCAAAGTTCGAAAAAAGGACATTTTGCCGTAACTTTAATCAAAATCATTGTGTCGACTTCAACCCAAAGCCAACTTGTGCATTTTTCCATCCTGCATCTAATGGTATGCATTGTGATGCTATAAGAGTCGCGCTCCTGTTAGTGCCCTGTGGTAAATATCAGAATTCAAATGGTTGTTATATCGCCAATATTCATCCTACCAAAATTTAACATGCAACATCTCTTTGCTAGTCCCTTCTCACGTGCAACATTTTGCTAATCTAGGTTGTGTGACTTCTGGTTGCTATGGTATGTTGTAGCGATTTCAAACTAACGCCAAATTAACAAAATAACGAAATTCAATTATCTATCCCTATGGCAAACACACTGCCTATGGCAGTTTCATATAGGTAACTTTATTGGGACAATGCCTACACAGTTTATTCATAGTTTTGACATACTTTTAATAATTTAATAATTTGATTTTTAAAAATGTATTTATTCATTTTTTTAAACTAATTTTTTAATTATTCAAAATTTGCTTTTACTCATAATGGGCTATATTTTGATGGGTTATAACATGGAAATACTTTGAGACATCAATATAGTTACTAGTGAACACTAATAGAAGTCATATATGTACTTCCATTTGCATCCATGACCTTGAGTGACCTTGAAGCATCAAACTAAAGGTCACTGATTTCTGCATTTTCTCCAAAACTACCAGTCAGATTAATTAAAAACAAACATTTATGTAGCTTTCTTACAAAATTTAGATTTTTATATTTTTGATAAATTTTTAAAATATTAAATATTTGCATATAATTGCCAATATTTTGATGACTTACAACATGAAAATACTTAGCAATATCAGTATACTTACTGTTGAGTATTGATAGAAGGTCATATATGTACTTTCATTTCATTAGATGAGTTATCCTCAAGTGAAAGTACCACCCACTTCTGTTGGAAGATTGATTTGTTGCTTCAAGACCACAGGACCTAACATAGTGAGAGAACCTGACAACCTTACAAATTCAACTTGTAATTTATTCTTGATAGAACATGCCAGTGAGCTACAGGGCCACTGGTCCTATTTTTGTCAATCTGAAGTTGTATTAGATATTTGAAATTAGCACGATATTGGAAAAAACTGACCTTGCAATGTTTTTTAACTCTGCAATATATAGATATGATATGTAAAAATACTCAGGAGAATATAATAGGTGTGTGGTCCCAACGTAAATGGTCAAATAAATTAATTGTGTTTCCTCTTGTTGTGTCAACAATTACAAGGCAGTATTGACACAGGACATGTATTTCAACATTATCCCTCTTATAGCCAAAATAATTTCAGATGACTGACATTGCTTTATTTTTGGCACCAAGTCTTTGTTTTTAATGATTTTCTCTTACTAACGCATGAAGACGGTTCTGCAAAGCATTGTGGGTATGTAGTGTGTCCAAATCGATGGGTCCGTCACACAAAAAGTTGAGCAGAGCCCAGCTTTATGCAAATGAGTGCATCCAACGTGACGCGGCTATCCAATAGCAGAGCAACAACGCCAGGGCGGCCCATCATGACGTAGGACAAATACGCTGGGTTTTCCAGGTGTAGCACCAACTGTAGCACTTTCACTGCATGAAAAGAACTTTTTAGATGCAATTCATTATTATCATTATTATTATTATTATTATTATTATTATTATTACAAGATGAACGATGAAAAGATAATATCAGCAGTGTCAAGTTCCCCTTGCTTGTCCTATGGTACAGTTGAGTCCTAAATAGTTGGTGTATATGGTGGGTGTTCTGCACAGAAATCAAGTGTTGAACTTGATTCAACCGGTGGAACTGAGGGCTGTAATGACCACTTCCCTTTGCCCTCGGTTCATGATTAAAATTACCGTTCAAATGATACCCAGCTGTTTTGTTGACGTGACTTTCCCTCCATCATTTCGAAATCGAACAGAGAAACGCTCTGCTGCTAAGTCACGCCCACCTAACCGGCAAGCGTTCTGGAGGAGGGCAGCGGCGCCGATGGGCAGAATTTGCGATGCTTGCTAGTGGATCACCGCCGTAAGAACAATTGTGATTGGTGGATCTGTGTGTGTCAGGTACCCTTGATATTAGATGAGAACATGTTGAGTTAATTTGCCTCCTACATTGCAGGACCTGCAGTGTGACTATTGCACACATGTATGTTGCAGTGACGATGCTCAAACGATATATTGTACAACTCTATTTAAAATGATCAAGTACATAAAAACCTGGTATTAAATGAAAAAAGGTACAACATCCTTGCATCACTTTCTGACACATTATACCTGGTTGTGACTTGAATAAAAAAATAATGACAAGTTTACATGAACATTAATGAAATACATCAGTAATTGTGACTACATAACTAATAATGCACTAGTCATGTTTAACTGATGTTTATATAAAGTGTCTTATGTTGTTTAATGGCTCAGCTCCTCTCTCTTTGGGTCCCCTGCTTGACTCCATCACTTGGATATCTATTGGGAGAGCTGAATGGTTAAGGACCTGTGGAAGTGTAACTCGAGAATTGAGAAGGGCTACTATTTTTGAATGGACATTTTAGTATCTCCTTCACAAAAAAAGCCCAGAACGGACAAAAATACTGCCTCTACAGAGAGGCTTTTATGTTTTTTTTTTTTTTTTTGCAGCTCCCACCAAAGTTCAGGGGGGACTTGAGGGCAGAGAAGTACAATCTGCAATTTCATCACCACATATCACAAAATATTACACACTGAACCTTTAAACCAAGCTGTGGTATCTGTCTTTTAATCTACTGCTAGTGCCTAAGCCTATCTATAAAAATTTTAATAACATCTACAGCGATAAAAGTCAGACAGATTGGAGAACAACATGATTTATCTAGGTGGAAAACATTTTTTTGTCTGTGAGCAATTTACTTTTACAAGATCAATATCTCTACCACTTGTAAAATATGTCACTTAACAGCAGCTGCATGTGTTCAGTGCTGGTGAGTAATGGAAAACCAGTGTGTTTAGAGTGTGTGTTTATCGTGCAAAGTCATAGAAAAGCATTTAGTTCCCATTTATACAGGTGGTTTTAGGAATACATTCTTGAAAGCAACAGTTCAGTGGTATTTTGGTCTGACTTCTCTGATTGTAATCCACATTTCTTCTGAATAATGGTCCATATCAGCTGTCTCTGAAACCACAGAGACGGGCAATGTTTGTAGCCTCTGTTAACATAAGGCTTCCTTTTGGCAGTAAAGTTTGAACTGGCATTTGTGGATGTAGCTGCATATTCTAGTGCTTGACAAAGGTTTGCCTCTGTAATCCTGAGCCCATGTTGTTCTGTGAGTTGTAGATGAATGCCTATTCTTGACACAGGGTCGTCTTAGGGATCAGAGATCACAGCTGTTCAGTTTAGGCTTAACCACTGCCCTTTTAATTCTCTGCAGAATTATAGCGTGTGAATTGTCCAAATCCTTCTCAAAGAACGTTGTTTTTAAATATTTCAGTCAAAATGGTAATCCTCAGCTTAACTTTCCTGCTAAACGACTAGACTCTCTTTGTATGCTGCTTTTGTGCCAAATCATGATTACAGTTACTTGTTAGATTTTACATTAGATCAGTGTTTCTCACACTGTGGGGTGGTGCAAAAGCTTGCCAAGGGGGTCATAGAATCTCTCCTGGGTGTTTTTTATTTTCCTCTTCAGGTTAGAACATACAGTCAGTGGAACTACTGGTTTTAGTGTTGGAACACTCTGGACTCATTTTAGGGATGGTGATCTGTCACTAGGCTAGACAAAGAGTTTAGATTTGGAGAATAAACAAGGACTGGAATGGAAAAGAAAAATATGCAAGGTTTCTGTTTTTGCACAGTTTGTACAGTGTGCACTTTAATATTCTGAGATGTACAATGGAAATGGCCTCATTGCAGCCACTGATATTGTCAAAATGCTCAGCTTTGTTATGAAAATTTGTTTGTTGTTCTAAAAAAGCAACTTTATTGCCATAGTACTATTTTTATTTGTATGAATATTGTCTCAGGGAGCGGTCTTGTTGCAAAAAAGCAAAAAATCCAAACTATTTTTTATACACACAAAAAATTACTCAAGGAAAAGCAAAAAGTGTTGTTAAAATATTGATATTTTTTTCAATAGAAGTTATATTTGCACCACTGTTACAATGTGGTTTGGGTTGAGGAGGGTCTAGAGATTGTTTTGTCCTCCACAGTAGGGCTTGAGAGAAAAAAAAATGAGAACCACTGGATTAGATAGAGCTTTATTGATCCTATGGGCAGAGCCCTCCGGAAATTTAAGTTCCAATAGCAGCACACCGAATGTACACATATAAGAAATATCACAGGAAAATAGTAATACAATAACTATAAAAGCAGGAGTGAAAAACAGACAATTGCACATTAAGAAGTATGAGTAGAAACAACAAATAACAAAGATGTAATAATGAATAATAATACAGTCATTTAGGTTATAATATGCGCATTATGTATGCAATAAAATGATAACAGTAATAGTGGTCATAACAGCAATATACAACTAACAAATAATATAAGTATGTATGTAATAGTAATAATAGTAATGATAATAAGTAATAAAAATAAATTGATGACGACCAACAAACATTCGGATTCACATCATTTGATTGATTTTAACTCATTGTTAGCTGTAAATTGCTTTCCAAATTTTTTTTGATTGTGTTGCATCTTGAAAGTGAGGAATGTTTGGATGAAATATGGTGCATGTTCATAGTGTCTATATAGAAATACAAGTTGGTATTGCTGCTTTCTTTTTTAATTTGCATTTTCCATTCTGTATTGACTATTTTATATATGAGGGTGTATATTTAAGTGCATGTATGCAATAATAACATTAATTTTAAAAGTAATCCTACTGATGGTGCATAAGCTGATATGTATAAATTATATAATTTTTTTTTCACAGCTAATGAGTTCACTGCAACCATTTGTGTGATTCATAATTATTGTTCTTTCCTTGTCCAGTTTCTTTTAAGTGGTCGACTGCTGCTCCCTTTTAATGACCTCCTCCCACAAAAATACAAATTTAAGTCCAAGATCTTCTAGTTGGCATTCTCTGCCATTCTTCCCTCTCAGTACAGATGCAGAACCAGTGAAAGAGGGAAAAAAACATGTCACAGGACAGGACATATTTTAATATGTCAAGGATGACTTGGACTGTTTTCAGGAATTTTCCGAGCAAAGGTTTTTTTGTGTATTTTTTGAAATAAAAAATGATGCCATCCAGGGGCAACCAAAGTATGTTTAGTTTAGCTGTGAGTAGAATGTTGAGTAGACCGTTTGACCCAGTAAATCATTAGAGTTACAAATATATAATCGGTGTTGGGGTGTATTTTGTTTGATCTGTTTGTCCATTAACTTTCACGCCACAGCTAACTACACACACAGCTGTAAAGTGAACAGTTGAGATTTAAAACTGAAATTCTCATGAGAAAGTACAAGTAGTCAGGTTGTGGGAAACATCATTATGATAACAACAGCTTCAGACAACTCCCAGACTACTTTCTTTTGTTTAGTTTGTGCTTTTCATTAAAGCACATCACTAAACATCCTCTGATAAAGCCCTTTAAGAAATACAAAGCATGTAAGAATATAAAACCTCTGAGGCAGGATTAATTGGGGTGAATTAAATGTCTGTCCCTTTGTCACCTCTCCAATCTTTGTTTTTTTTTTTTTTTTTTTTGTAGCCTAGAAGCTTAAGTACAGCCAGTCTCAGACAGTCTGAACATGCAGATCTGCCTCCTCCCCTCTAGTCAAGCCCCAGCTGGCCCCATTAAGCGTGTTTCCATCCCAATGAAAGCACAGTTTCTTCATGTGAAACCATCGCTCAGTTGATAAATAAGCTCTGCTGGCAGCAACAAGCACAACCCTCATATGGAGGCTGTCTAAGTGGAGAAAAATCACTGACGTGGATAATGAGTGAGCCTTCTGCTAGAAACAAGGCTGCTGGTTATTTAGCATCTCTGAAAACATAACAGAGGTCTCCATCTAGTGGTGAGCTCTGAAATATTTAGACTTATCTGTGGACTTTCCTTTGCATCTTTTCGCTTTTGGTTTGATCCACTTCAACGCCGATTGCAGTTATTCTATACGAAGATAAAAAAAATGTGCAAAATGTTGAAAATCTGAATGGAGTTAAAGAAAAAAGCAAAAGAACATTTGGAAGCTGAGGACAGGTTTCTCATTCATTTCAGTCACTTCCACTTCTTCAAGCCAACTTAATTTACATCAGTGTTTCTCAAACAGTGGGACGGATCCCCTTGGGGGGGGGCATGGAGGCTTGCCAGGGGGGTCATGGGATCTCTCCTGGGTGTTTGTTTTTTTTTCTTCAGGTTAGAACATGTATCAGTTGGAATTAATGTTTTAGCGTTGGAGCACCCTGGACTCATTTTACACAACAAACCAATCTACTGTCATGGTGATCCGTTACTAGATTAGACAAAGAGTTTAGGTTTGGAGAATGGACAAGGATTGGACTGGAAAAGAAAAATGAGACCTGCATCTGTTTTTGCACAGTTTGTACAGTTGGCCTGAGATGTGCAATGTAAATGAACTCATTGAACCACTAATACTATTCAAATGTTCAGCTTTGTTACCAAAATGTGTTGTTGTTCTAAAAAAAGTAACTTTATTGTCGTAGTTTTAAGAAAATTGTGGATTTTGTATTTTTATTTGTATAAATATTGTCTCAGGGAGCAGTCTAGATAGGGACCAAGTCTGGAAGGTAAGGTCCCTCTCATTGAGTTTATGTTTTATTGTTAAAAGCAAAAATCTGAGATATTTTAAATTTGAACACCAAATTATTCAAGGAAAAGCAAAAGTATTGTTATGATATTGATGTTTTTTTCAATAAAAGCTATAATTGCACCACTGTTACAATGTTGTTGGGGTTGAGGGGGGCCTGGAGATTTTCGTTCT
>JAPTGZ010000003.1:11805800-11830799 GCA_029814645.1 Fowleria isostigma
AAAATTCAAAAATACAGAAAGAAATATAGAAAAAATACTAAAGTAAATTAAAAATAAATTAGAAATAAAAAAAAATAAAAAAAATAAAGACAATTTATTTAATCCTAGTATGAGTTGTGGTCACCTCCACCTATCACAGCATCTGTTACATTTGGAGAAAGAGAATCTGTTCTAATGGTCGTCAAATCACATGCTTAGTGATATAACAGGTGTCAAAACTCATCATTAAGGGTACAGGGAGGGGGTCACTAAATGTTGTCTTAATGGGGGAAAGAGTTAAGATATTGGAGATACTTATACATAAGGCTCTGGTTTCTACAGTATATCTCACTGACGTTCAATTCTCATGGTATTGCTACTGTGGATGTGATGCATATTGACCAGTGGTGGGCGGTTGACCTTGTGCATTTCTATGTTGCATATATTCATATTGTTAAGTCTATAGTACACTAGGCTATACCCTTTTGAAGCATTCTTATGCAGATTTTTTCCTGCAGTAATTACCCACGGTGACCTCATAATGATCCTCCCATTACATCGCCTAAAAACATCTCTATTGAAGGCTGTGTAAAAGGTATTTTTTTTTATGGGAGCCATCATGTCCCATTCCATTTTTAACACAAAAACTAACACCCTTGAATTAGTTGTTTTATTACAAAATCTTCGATCAATGTATAGAAGTGAATATTATTTCCAAAGGTATAACACACATCACTAAAATATTAATGGAAATAAGCATTGAAGCATATAATAAATCTGTAGCATGGGGAAATTAAGTATTAATATCTCTGGCATACTTACTAACAAGATAAGTGGACCCAGTACTGATCATGGAGAGAAGAGGGGTGCAGAGTTAGGTTTTCCTCAACAGATTATCATAATAACAAAATTAGTTACTGTGGCTAGTTTTCTCACTCACAGATTTTTACCCATCTCTGCTCATCTTCAATAAGAATGATTAAAAATTTCATTTGTAACCCAATTTACATTTGACCCCAATCTTTTTTTTTTTTATTATTGGTTTGTTTTTTGAGCTTGTGCACTCTATGCATAGTGTTCTTTCAATTCACAATAGCAGAAATAGCATAGCATTCATATATTATCATTATGTGTACACAAATATACATAAATATATACAGTAATTCACAATTAATATACATCCTGAGTAGCTCGAAAGGGACTGAGAAGAAGTAAAACTTACTTACTCCTATCCCCAGTTTCATATTTGAACTTATATGGTTGCAATTTTACCAAAGAAATTAGCTGTAAACATTGATTAGTAATTATGTCAATGAATGAAGTTAAAAAATAAGACAAAAAACAGGAAACAAAAAGAAAACACACATAAGAAGAAGAAAATAAGAAAAACACGACATGACCTTCAAAGCCCTTCATCTCTATATTGTTTTAAGACCATTTCTCGATATTTTGTTTTAAACTGCTGTATATTATAGTAATATTGCTTTGTCCAAAGTGCACATGACAACACAAAGCAACAATATACAATAAAAAAAACCAACAGATAAAATCAACAGAAAAAATTCAGCAGAAACAACTTTTCCAAGAAGGAAGGTTTTTAGCTCTTTTTTAAAATCGTTTGTGGAGCCCTGAGTTGGTCTGGGAGGGCATTCCACCGATGGGGAGCAGCATCCTCGAAGGCCCTGTTGTCCGTGGTCTAGAGCCGAGTGTTGGGCGGGTGCAGATGGTGCAGTTGGCCTGACTGGGTTCTGGCTGAAGGGTGTGGGGTGAGGAGTTCTTTTTTTTTTATTTCATTTTTCATTTATTTCATTTCGAGCTCATGCACTCCAGGTACAGTGGCAATTTCATATACGTGTACAATAATCAATACTTTTCATATACATCTCATACATGTGTACACAGACACACATGGAAAGATTGCACATATACGAAAGAACAAGTAGACTTATAGGACGTAAATGTCAAACTATACATGCTGAACTATACAGGAATATTGTTCATGAAAAGAAAAAAAAACAAAAAAATAAAAAATACTGTGAGGTAGGTGGGGGCTGCGCCATGCAGACAGTGATGTGTGTGCAGGAGGTTTTTATATTTGATACGGAGGTGGACGGGGAGCCAGTGCAGAGTGTGAAGGATGGGGGTAATGTGCTCATGTTTTCGCGCTCTCATCAGGACCCTAGCACCGCTGTTTTGAACATATTGGAGGCTCTTGCCAGGGATCTCGATGAGGAGTGCATTGCAGTAGTTCAACCTGGAGGAGACAAAAGGATGGATGAGCTTCTCTGCATCAGGAGGAATCTTCTATGATTTGTGTTACTCCTGTACTACATATATGACAAATGATGGGAAACAACAGAACTTTTTTATTGTCATAATTTTACAGTAGCAGCAAAAGCTCAGAGTAAACAAACTCTTGGTTGAAGTGAAAAATTTGAGCCCTTTTCAGTGCTGGCAGACTCTAAAGAATCACTACAAACAGACTAAGAGATACTCGCAAGCCTAGCAACGCAGCTGCAGTGTTCTCTGTAAGATATTACCGTTGGTCCGTTAGTACTCAGCCCATTTAAAATGAATGACTTATGGTAGCGGTTTTCAAGTGGCAATGGAAATTTGTATGCTTTGTATGTGTTGTAGTAAACAAGCAGTGATACGTGAATGTGTTCAATGTGCAATCTACACCCCTAAAACCTGTATGAAGGCTGTTTGTGTATGACTCATGAACAGGGAAAAAAAACATACAGACACAGAAAACATTATTAGACCACCCTTGGTTTCTTCAATTTCTACTTCATTTTAATGCCTGGTACAACTAAAGGTATATTTGTTTGTATAAATATAATGATAACAACAAAAATAGCTCTTGAGTGTTAAACTTAAGAGCTGATTTTCCATGGGTATCTTGATAATAACCAAAATCATCAAATTCTAACAATAATATCTATGGCATTGTTATGATAAAAACAGTGCTTTTATGCATTCCTTGTTTTCTTTTTTGTCTGTTTCAATCAAATGATACACACAAGAGTTAGTACTTGATTGCATAACCATTGTTTTTGATAATTTTTTGATGGTCTAATAATTTTTTCCCTCACAGTATATGTGACTACAGGAAGCATTTTTTCTGCGACTGTACCTTTCCTAAAAAGCTAGCAGGGTATTTTTTAGCTCTTTGAACAATAGCTTGTAGCACAAACTGGCTATAATTATCCTCAGGTTGCCCTGTGAAGGTGTGATCGACACGCTGCTTCCCTGCGCCGAACAGACCAAGGTCTCTGTTCTGCAGATAATGAAGGAACGCCTGAGTGAACAGGTTCGTCTTTCTTTCCAAAAGGCCACAGAGGTCAATGTGTTGATCAGTCCTGAGCTACCCACTCCCCAGTAACTGACAAATAAAATGCTTTATTGACAACCCACCGGAGGCTCGCTGCTTCCCCGCTGTTAAGAATTCAACTTTGTCAACAGCATAAATACCGTCTGTCGCCGCTTCCTTCCTTGGGTTTCAGATGTTTTGTTTGCAGCGTTGTTTATCAGCGTGAGGTGTGTCTGAAACGGCATCGGTCACAGTCTGAGCAAGTGAAGAGCAGCATAGTAATGTATCAGAGCAGTAGCTGCGTCCCGTGGAGATTTGGGTGGTGGCGATGCTGTATTGTCTTCCTCAGGTTTTTAATGGCTGTCAGCATTAATCCAGGATTTAGCAGTGATTTGATGTGCTGGCCTGGAGCGGTGGCTGCAGCCAGCAGGTAGCAACACACATTAGCATCTTTTAATTAAGACTGCACTCACAATATCTCTCTCCCAGTACGCCTCCACCTCCTACCTGTGACCAACTCAGCGAGGGAAAGGTTAGCTGTGTGTGTGTGTGGAGGAAAACACAGAGGGAGAGAGTGGAATAGATTGGAGACATTTGTCTTGTTCACAGCTTCTTAGAAAACCAGAAAACCAGTAACTGAGTCAGACAATAATGCATAATAAGGCAATTGTGTAGTTTTAGCCCAAGATGTGAATGAAGCATATTGTGGTTTTGATATTATTTTCTTAGCCGTCAGCTCATGCAGTTCACATTGTGTATCTTCAGTGTTCGGGGAACAATCACATTAGCCTTGCTGCCTCAGTTATTTTTGTATCCGTTTTGCCACACAGAAAGTGCACAATCTCTTAACACCAGTACCTCTGTTTCATGATGAAAAGCAGTCGAGAGAGTGAGTGTGTTTGAAAGTCTTGTCCTTAGGCTGTGAGCTTTAGTATCAAAGTTCCTCTACAAAGACCAAAGCTTTACTGTGGATACGCTCTCATTCTAAAAGTAACGGTTTAACCATTGGAACTACACATTAATGTTTGTACATTTATTTAAGGTAGAGATTAAACAACACCAGGTTAATTTAAAGGCATGTCATAATAGATAGATAGATAGATAGATAGATAGATAGATAGATAGATAGATAGATAGATAGACTCACAGAAATATTTATGCAATATTTGCTATTATGTATTTAAATTGCATAAAATATTTCCATCATTTGAATTACTTAGATTTAACATAAACAAGCTGAAAAACTTTATGTGCTGCATATTTGTCAGTCAAATGTAAATGAAACAATTAAGATTGGTATTATGGGTTTTGAATAATCAGTGACAGATTTATGAATTCATCTTTGAAATATCCCATTTGTTTCAAATACTTAAGAACAAGCATATGTATTGAATAGGAATTACTCCAGTGTATTTGAAATGTGTTGAAAAAGGTTTATGCGCTAAACCTCATGTGAATTAAATGCATAAAGTTTATGTACTTGAACTAATAAACCCAATGCACTTCAAATTTTCACCAGATATTTAGTTTTATTTTTCATCTGCCCTGCACCTACAGTGATATGTACAGCAGATCTCCCAAAGTGGGGGTTGCAGGACGTTAGTAGGGGGTCGCTCGTAACATGATTTTTAGAATTCTGAATATTCTGAATCCTGAACAATTTACAGCTAGTTAGAGACAGTATTATTGCACATGTATTTTAAAGGAATGATATTGAGAGATACAAGGTGCATAGGAAATGTTTTTACTCTGAAAGAGCAAAGGTTGCATTAATACAGCTTAAACAATGGCTTGATAGTGACAAACAGGTTTGACGTTGGGCCTACAGGTTTGACTAATGGTGTCACATTATTAAAAATAGAAATACACATAAAAGGCTAGTAAATGTTGATAATAGTCACAATAATGTAAAATAAACATTAACTTAATCCCCCCCAAACCCCTGCACATAAAACAGAACACAATGAGTAAAATGTCAAGTACACACAATGTAATGCAGCAAGTATGCCAGCATGGATGTTGTTATGTAAACCTGATGTAAACCAATCTCATAAATTTTAACTAAATGAATCTTGGTTGATCCACAGCTCATCAAATTTAAACTGTATTCATATGTTTTAACTGATTAAATGTAATTGTTTTCGCAACTCACAGATTTAGGCTTGTTTTAAGAAATTTATGAATAATATGAATATAATAATATAATGGTCAATATAATAATGAATAAATTCTAAAAATGTAATCATTTAAATGAAATCAAATAGATGCAAATACTTAAAAATAAACTATGACATTAATTTTTGATTGTAGATAGATAAACTATTGATGCCAGTTGTAGTGCAGCAGCAGCATGATGGACAGCAAAAATAGAATATAAGATCAACAAGAGAATAAAAGAGCAAACACACTATACATAATAAATTAGCATAGAATTATGAATTTGAGTTACATGGAACATTAAAGGACAGATTTACTAAATAATGCAAATTAGATAGGCTGCAGTCCAGAAGAAGAGCCAAAGGGAGTCGCCAATTTTAGTGTGAGATCTACTAGCGATACGCAGATGCGGCCAGTTTATTTCAATAGTGACCTGCATTTCCTCACAGAGACAGACTATGCATAAATACATTAATGATATTAACAACACAGACATGGCTTGTTACGGTATACTTGTTTCAACTTTAGATTTTCACACATATCTATCTGTCAGGAAATAGCAACACAAACCAAGGGAGGGCAATAGAAGGAGTGTTTCAGAGTAAAACTGGACATAAGGTTGAAAGAAGTGGCCTTCAGTACTTTTAAAATGGCAGTGTCCAGCCTGTTTGAAAAATCATATCTGGACCAGTATTGCAAAATTTGGACTCTTTTTTTGTCAATCTGCTCCGATAACGCCATCCTCATTCCAAATAAATTAACATCAGTAGAGAAAAAACTGTTTTTGGTAGCTATTCCTCTGTAAGTAACTGTCACAGTTATACCAGGCACAAATGGGATAAAACATACCTATTTTTCCTGCTTTAGCTAATAGCAGTAGTAGCCGTACATTTTTCAGTTTTGCTTTTGCACCTCACTGCCTTTATACCACTCTTGTTTATATGCTTATAATCTATTATGTACAGAGAAATATCCCTTATTTATTTATATTTATAGTTTGCTCTTACTGTATGTATTTTATTTTATTTTATTTTATTGTGGTTGTTTTCCTGTCATGCTGCTGCTGTAACAATCCAATTTCCCAGTTTGGGATTAATAAAGTACTTCTATTCTCTTCTAAATTGATTGATTGATTGATTAGTTTATTTTGAGCTTGTGCAGTACACTGTTGTTTCAGTTCACCATAACTAAAATAACATATCATTCATGTATCATACTATGTACACAAATATACATAAATATATGCAATTATTCACTATTAATATTCACCTCTAGTAGCCCAAAAGGGAGTGAGAAGAAATAAAACTTATTTACTCCCACCCTCCCAGTTTCACTACTTATATGGTTGCAATTATATCAGGGAAATTAATTCTAAACATGTATTATAGTACACCAAAATGAACTTTAAAAACAACATACAGAAACCAAATGTACCCAATAAAGAGAAAAATAGTAATAAAACACAACAGATTATAGGCACCAAAGTGAAATAATGTAAATATATGTGTAAATAATGTCAATGAATAAAGTAAATATAACAGTAAAAACAAAAACAAAAAAACGCATAAGAAGAAAAATAAGAGGAACACTACATGACCTTCATAACCCTTCATCTCTGTATTGTTTTAAGACCACTTCCTTATATTCTAATTTAAACAGAATATAAGTCAATGTCAAATATATTTATATAGCACGTATTTAAAAACAACTCTTGCTACCCAAAATGCTCTGCAAGGTTAAAATATCATGTAAAAACGAAAATAACTATAAAATAGAAAAACAGTTAAATGAAGCCGACTCATTAAAACACATTAACAACAGAAAACTATTGTAAAACTTGATATGTGACTTATATTCCCCCCTGAAATTTGTGACTGAAAGAGAAAGCCTAAAAAATACATATGCAGTTAAACAAAGCACAGAAATAACAGTATTTATGACTTTCCAGCACCAACAATGCACCTCCTTTATAAAAAATACAAAATACTGACTCCCATAGACTTTAGAATGCATTACAATTCCCTCCAGAAATACTGCATCAAGCTGCGTTAGCTTGCCCCTCATGCTCAACTGGCTCTGCCTTTTTGTCCAAACACAGCTCCAGAAGACGATGGCCAGAACACAAACTCCTCCTTCAGAATGACAGTCCAAAAACCAGAACGTGACTTCACATTTGCTTTGCCCATTTCTATACACAGACTACGGGTAAAAGTCCAAAATGTATCTCTGCATCTTATGTTGTCATATAAGAAACAAAACATGAGAGCGCTCTTTTCAAATCAGAGGTAATTTGCATATACATTTGCATATGCATATGTAACATATTCATTTGTTTTTCCATAATATAGTTAGGGCACATTTAATGCTCATCTGCTGCATCTATTTCCCAGCATTTACGTGATCTGTGCTTGCAAACAAAGTGTATGGAGATGCATGTCAGAAGAAGCGGTGATACGACTGTGTTTATGGACCGTATCATAAGGTCTGTGTGTCACGACTCCCATGGGTGAGTAAACAGGAAAAGACCCTTTCAAGATTAAAACGCCATATGGTGTGTCACCCTCACCAATGAAGAATATTAAATAAATGAGTGTTTGAGAGAACAAGATAACAAGAAAGGAGGGAATGATCAGCACGCTAAGCTTACTGGCACAGTTAACGTGCCATGGCCTCTTGAATTATGCAGTATGAATTATTTATGTGGCTCTGACAGAGCGCTAATGACATGACAGGTCAGAGGGCACAGCAGGACTCAACAGTACACTGGTATCCACTTTATTAATCCCAGCCTAAGAATTTCACATCTTACTGCTACACAGCACAATGAAAAAAGCCCAGAGAAGGCTCCTCTCAGTACTGAATCCAGGACCGTGTCCTCCAACACATCTGTTACTACAGTTCATTAGCAGTCGTGTTTCTTGATGACCTCACCATCCATCTGGAACATGTAGCAAACAAGCCAACGCTGCTCTTTGCAGTGTATAGCCTTGACTTTCATGGTATATGTCCTTGTGGAAAACACTCCCTCTTGAAAAGCTCTCTTAACAGCTTGAGATGGACTGAAAAAAGACTGAGTTCAAACCGTAGTGTCAGAACTGAAGGAGCAGTATGTTCATAAAAACTGGTAATTTTAAGCTATTTTTAAATTTTGTTTTGTTTTGTTTTTTTTTCTAACATTTGATGGAAATTTACATAATAAACAGTGCATTTTGCATACAGTTGGGGAAAAAATACTAGACCATCCTATGTTTTGTTGTTCATTTTAATGCCTGGTACAACTAAATGTACATTTGTTTGGACAAATATAATGATACAAACAAAAATAGCTCAAGAGTTTAATTTCAGAGATGATATTCATCCATTTTCCATGGTTTTTTTCATAATAACCAAAATCACAGAAATTCTTACATCAATATTTATGACATTGTAGTGACAAAAACTGTGTTTTTAGGCAATCCATGTTTTCTTTATTGTTTTAGTCACATGATACACAGAGGATGGTCTAATAATTTCTTCCACGACTGTAAAATTCCACATTGGTGGTAGAAAAAAAATCTAAAAATCCCAAAGTCCCTTTGGATGATCCTCAGCAAATTTATTTTTTTTTAAATAAATTTTTAATGTATAAACAGTTAGTGTTACCCCTGTGATGAACTGGCGAAATGTCCAGGGTGTACCCTGCCTTTGCCCTTAAGTAGCTGGGATAGGCTCCAAGTGACCCCCACAACCCTAGTGAGGATAAAGCGGGTTCAGAAAATGAATGAATGAATGAATGAATGAATCAACAGTTTATGAAATTAACAAAATAGAGCAAGTAAAAATAAAACATAAAAATACAAATACACAAAAAAGGGAAAGAAAAAGCCTGCTCATACAAAATAAACTTACAAAGGATTGCATGTGTCAGTTATTGTTAAACTCAGAAGAATATATTGGCAAAGAGGAATATAAAGACACATACCACACTTAGGTCATTCCTGACAAATACTGTAAAAGTGGTTGCCACATCTTATCAAAGGTTGCAGAGTTAAGAGAGACATAGTGTTGAATCATTTCCATGTACAAAGCCAGGCCTTGAAAGAAGGAGCCTCATCACTCACACCTCATCCAATGAATTAAAATAATCTTCTTAGCTATAACCATACCGCATTGTATTGTTTTATGATGCACATTTATTAAAGTGGAAAGATGACAGGAACTGCTAAAAATTGCAGTGCACGGATCTGGAGGTATGATGCAATCATAGACCGTAGAAAAACATTTAAAAATATCAGACCAGAATTGGTTTAATTTGGATCCTCAGGGGAATTTTGATCGTGAGGAATTCAGTCTGAGCCAACAAACCCCAGTGACCACCAAGGTTTAAAGCCTCCACTATGATTGACAGAATGTATTCATTATTAAATAATGTACTATGGACATGTACATTAAGAGAGAACAATATATGTGGGGATAGGTAGGTGTTTTACAGATTTTACTTTGGTTAAACGTTCAGAGGAGTTTGGCCCGTTTTAAAAATGAATGAGCACATTTCAACTCTGAGCGGATTACAGTGAATTTCCTTCCAAACTGACGAGTATAAGAGGAGGTTTATTTGATGTTTGCACTTCACTTTGGGGACGTAACAGTTGCTTTCTAAAATTAACTAAGTAAATTACATTAACTGTTATGACGCTTTTTTAAACTGTGGACAATAAAAGCGAGGGATCAGTTTATAATAACCACTGTAACATTATCTGTTATATTAAACATCTATTCAAATCATTCAGTTCATTTCCTCACATGAGATTATAGTCTTTGCAGCTATTAATCATTAAATCCCTCAATCAACTGTTTTGTTTTTTTTTTACCATTAGGTAACTTAAAATGACAAACCTGAAGTCAAATTATCTTGATGAAATCTCCATAAAAAGATAAGGGATAGGTATCATTAAGATTTTATCTATACTACTACTCTTATCAACACTGCTCGTCAATCCAGTATTTTAATTGTATTTCTTATCTGTGCTTTTTTCAGGTTAGGGTTGTGATTACACCTCATATTATGATAATATTATACAATGTCTATTTGAGACGGAAGTTGCAATAGCGTTGTAATAACATGATTGTAATGTAAAAGACTGATCAGCAATAATTATTAACGCTTTACAGGGCGCTCATAGAAATACTCCAAAATTCATAATTTCAACCTTAGAGTGTTATTGGAGGACATAAAAAGACTTAATTAGGTTTGTTAAATTTTTCAAAATTGTCTATTATTATGCAGAAAATTATTGAAGTTGCCATATTTAGTTCCTTACCTGTAAATGGCAAAAAAAAAACAAACAAACATAAAAATCCAAGAAATATGAAAAAATATTGAAGGTATAAAGGGGAACAAAAAGGTGCCAAAATCATGTGTTTTAGAACATTAGAACTACTGATCTGCTGATCCAGACACCTGTCAACATCCACATATTCTCTTTGAACATCATTCCTTACATTAGTACCATTACTTCATGGTACCTAACAAAGCAGGTACATTCATTGTTCATGCAGAAGTGGACCTTACAGACCCTCTAGACCACATTGGACTAAGATTGTTGCCTCACTGTCCTCACTATAACTGTTGCTGTCATTTTCTTATGATGCATGCAGAAATGATCAAAAAGAGTCACTTATCTGATAAAGGGTAAACAGCAAAAGAAAATAGTCTTTTATTCATCACTGAATGCAAGACATTTCTCTTCATTAGTATTTTGACAGTGCTACAGTTTGCCTGCAGCATCCAGATCTTTAAATCCACCTGCTCTGCTCTCTGACACCATGAGTGTCAGATTACATGATGTTCTGGTCATTTTAGATTTAATATATAAACACAACTACAGTGAAAATAATCAGTTGTCTGCTGGTCACTTTTATCTCCAGGGTGGGCTCCAGGCAGTTAGCATACATTCAGTATGTTAAATGTACCCTAGGAACCTTTTATACGTAACATACACAGGGCAAATGGAGGAAGTGGTTAAACTGTCAAACTGCATTTCTCTGCCTGTACATAAGATAAGATAAGATAAGATAAGATAAGATAAGATAAGATAAGATAAGATAAGATAAGATAAGATAAGATAAACCATATTTTTTTCCCTCAATGGGAAAATTCAAATGTATGGCAGCACAAGACAATATGCATGGGATGAAGGAGCATCTGACACATTCCATCCTGCACCTGGGTGGGATAATCCGCTGGCTCAATGAGCTGCCTGTCAGCCACAGCTCATCATGCAGAGGGTGAGAAGGATTGTCCAGGATGGCACAGATTTTGCCCTTCACCCTCCTCTCAGCCTCCGTATCCAGGCTGTCCAGGTCCAGTCCCACCACAGAATGGGCTTTCCTCAGCAGTTTGTTGAGCCTGTTGCCCTCACCACTCCTAACACCATCCCACCACCACACTACAACAGAGAATAGGTTTTGTGATAGATTGCTTGTTTTTTCACCTAAATATGTAAAAGACTCTGTGTTAGCTAGTGAAGTAACCCTCTCCATTTAGTTCTTGGTGAAAACCTGCAGATGTCACAGGGATGTCAGTAGGCCCTTTGCACTGCAGGGACTTTTTGTAGTTCCAATAACCTTCTCAGGAGCTAGGCCCTTTTTTTCATGCATTTGCACAGGATAGGAACTTGGAACCATGGACCATAATTCCCAGAACGATTTTAGCTCCTAAACCCAGGCAGAGTCTTTTGATGGTTCCATGGGAACTCATATGAAGTAGGTGTTTGGTGATTGGTAGCACTCAGGCCACACTTATTGCCAGATTTCTACTTCTAGCAGCGCCACAACTTTTTTGAGAAAGTAAGTGTTGTTATTTCTCAATATCAAAAACAGAGAGTATGGTCTGGGTAAGAGCAGTCCCAAAGAACGGATCGGGGGCCCTGCTGGCCAGTCTGAAACCCGTCGGCTCTGCCATGATCTGAGGTCTGAGGGGGCTGGCTGGAAGCCCCGCTAGACAGCCCCTCAGACCTTGGATCCAGTTCTGAGTAAGTATTAACTAGTCTAACATGTACTAATACTATTCTAGTATTAACATGTCATTTATACATTTTTTTATGTTTTTTTAAACTTTAATACATTCGGTTGAATGATAATAAAAATGTATTTGTCTCTTTTCTGCCTCTTGCTCATGTTCTAACAATATATCACATCATCTCGTTACGGTCATCTAGTCAAAAAAGCAAATAGCATCTTGGAAATTATTGTTTTCTTACTGCCTGTGCGAATGCAAAACAAAAAAAGTTCACCTGGGGAGAGTAGTTGAGGTAGATAGTTCTTAGAACTTCTCCGTCCAAAAGTGCTTACTGGGCTGTAGTGTGTGGCAGAGGGTTGACCCCGCCCCCTACACAAAGGCCCCACCCCTCAGAGACCTGACCCCAGGTTTCTCATTTGTATGAAAATCACAAAATGCATCTCAAATGTGCTGGTGAGAAATGCTTAACAGACAACTTTTATTCTGCTATTATTATTTTTTCTTTGTCCAGTAAAACTGATCATGTTAACACATATCATAACACTGGAGGGCCGTTAGCGCTGGGTTTTTGGTACCCATCCTTCAAAAAGATAATAACAAATACTACATCCAGATACCAGAGAGGATTAAGATGTCTGAGCTTCATTTTTGGGAGGCTGCCAACATGTTCATCTTGATAGTCCATGGTATCAAATATCCAGTATGTACGTGCGACTATTCATTTCAATATTATTTTGGAGAAAAATGTAATACTATCCCATGCATTTGTACAGTTATTACTCAAAATTTACATAAGCTAGTGGAAAAAACACCCACGTACTCACAGTTCAATACATGCGGTGGCAGTATCACATGTCTGCGTGGGTGTCTCCGGAGTATTAACAGGACAGAGTTCAGTGTCATGACTGACCTAAGCAGCTTGTCAAGTACATGTCGACTACAGCTTTGTGTTGGCCTGTTGTCCCACTCACTGATGCGGTTATTAATGCTGTGATTTATTGGTCTGTCAGATGCCTCTCTCCTCATCTATCTGAAGCACGCGAGGGTCAGCGCAGGTTAAGTGTCCCGCCTGAGGCCAGGAGAGGTGTGATCTGAGCTGCATTCCAATATCTCAGACTCTTCTCCAAACAGCAATCTATAGACAACGAGGACATTCTGCTCTCACAGGAACAAGTTACACATGCTGCTGTTAACCAGGACCAATACCAGTTGTGTGTGTGTGTGACAGCGGGTCAGTCAATGCACACAGATAAGTTACTGTGCATTTGGTTTTGTTTTTTTCACTTAAATTCTTGTTCAAGTAAATTTTGCAAACATCAAAATCAAAAACAATAACATAACAAAAAACAGACCTTGCTAGGGTAGGAAGACAACATTCACATTATTCAGTCCTTCCATCATTCCGGGTCCATTTATTCCATTTTTTTGTCCATTTGTGCTTCTGGCAGTCGCAGTTTGTCCGTTATTTGTTCCATTGTATATACTCCTTCAATAATTGCGATCCATGGGTCCTTTGTTGGTGGTTCTGTAAGTGTATGTTGTTTCTCACTATCACATTCATCAGATAGGTTACACAAGTACAGTCCAACACAGTTCACTGGAATGTCATACCCCATTATTTGTTGTAGCCCTCCACACACCATCTCCCAAAAACAGTTATTTTGTGGTTTCCAAAAGATATGAAAGTGATCTACATCAAATTTGTGGGATAGTAACTCTACTTGGATGAACTGCCTGAAATGTGTTGGCAGAGACGTCATTCTGCGCTGCAAATGGGCTAATTTTTAAAAAAATTTTTTAATCAGATTAATCATGATGGTGGATTAATCTATGTTAACATGTTAAATTTGAACGCCCTAGTTTATATATCTTTCCTTTTTTGTTATATTGATCATTTCTCTTCTGCTACTTTCTTACTTACTTTCTACTTACTCTGCTTACTTGAATGAAGAAAATGTACCACTCACAAATTTCCAACAGGGATTAACAAAGTATTCCGATTCTGAAACAGCAAAGCACCAGGGACCAGGTCACTCTAGTACCTGGGTCAGCTTACAGTATGTACCTACTTTTAATACTGTTTCTGGGACAATTAAATGTGCCATAGTTCAAGACAGAGCAGAACTTTACTTTTACTGCTGTTTTCTTGACTCTCACTTTGCAAATTGTATAGTATAGAAGATGGTTGCATTGTTTGCGTTCCTTCTAGAGATGTAATGATATGAAATCTTTATATTATGGTTATTGTGACCAAAAGTATCATGCTATCATTATTATCGCAGTATTAATGAAATGTGCTCAGAATGTTCAAAAAGTGCTTAAACACACACTGAAATAATTTAACCAAGTTTTATTTAAAAAAAATAAAATTAGATAACATGCACAATGTACTTTCTGTTGGCAGGAATATTAAAACATTAAAAAAGTGCTGTTCGTACAAGTTTCTTCTACCATATTTTCAGAGGCCAAACATTATAAACTGCACATGTACACCTGGAGTGTTGCTGCTTTTCCAGGAAATGACCGGTGTCACCCTGAGTTTTTCAAAGTATGGCAAATAAACACGGTTTTAATGATGATTAGAATTTGAAATGGTAATACTAAACATTAGGAATTTTACCCTGGTTTATCATTATACTGTTAATCATTACTTTTATCGTCCTTAGTTCAGTCATTCATCCATTTTTTTAATTCAAAGTTGAGCAATGTACCTTTCTCTCAACTAATTTCAAACCCATAGGTGCAAAAATATCCCAGTTCTCACAGTTCTCACAGTACCGACGTGGCACCTCTGGTATTTCAGTAACAGTGATACCTATCGGTGATGACAACCTGCAGCAAAAATTCTCACTCTCACTGTGTAAGCAACAGGGAACCATATGTTCAGTCAGAAGCCTCCACTGGTTTCTTCCAGAAACATGTTTTTTTTAGAGGACAGAGTGACCTTGATCTAATCAACCACCAAAATCTAATCAGGTCATCCTTGAATCCAAGGGGACATTTACTCCTTCAAGGCATTTGTGATCTATCATCTTCAGAAAAATGGACAGACATGGGGGCAGAGTATCCTTCATTAAACCTTCATTTTTCATGTGATCTTGTTATATTAGTTTTAATTCCCAAGCAAAAGCTGCTGTTTTATTTTCCTTTTACTTCATGCATTTAGCTGTGAAGTAACATAATGTGTGAACACGGTGTCCAGATATGAAACAGTGTTTGCAAATTACATAATAGCTCTCGTTTAGAATTAGTGTATTATAGCAAAAGAAAACAGTGTTTATTCACTCACTGAACCTTTAATTTAACTCAGACTGTATAATGAGGTGAAGGTTTTTAGTGTAGCAGAGTTAAACATACACAGCAGTGATAGAAATAAAAGGCAATTTAGTAGAATAATAAAACCCTAAGAGAAACTGCAGACATTAAAATGCAGAGCAATCGACTCAACTCAAACAAGAGCAGTTAAAGTAAACTGTGAGAGAATAATAAATATTTAAAATGCCCTAAAGATGAAAATAAAGTGAGGTAAAATCTTTGCAATTTGCTCCAAGTTGCAGGTGCACAGTCACTGAAACTTTGATTTTCCAATCTCAGTAAAAACAGCTGGCACCCGCAGTATGAAGCTGTGATTTGAAAGTGTATAAGTCCCACATTAAAAGACAGATGTGAAGTGAGATAAACATATCATAAAACACCGTTAGGGCTGAATAAAAAAATTAAATCCAAAGTCTCATCTTAAAAAATATAACCTGAGCATACCGCCAGTGATAAGTGTTTACAACTCAACTTTAGTGATAAAGCACTTAAAAAACAACACAGTCGGCCAAAGTGCTGTACACAGACATAAAAGCAAACACATAAACAAATGAATAAAAACAATTAAAGTAAGTATACATTAAAACAAAATACAAACATACACATAGATAGCGAGTAACACATAAAATGGCAAGTGATATTAAATCAAAAAAGTAGCAAAAAGAGAATGTGATTGATTCCACTGAACTGGAGTGAATAATATACACTGCACAGTAGCGAATAAAGTTTTTTTGAGCATTCTTAAATCTTGCTGTTTCCATAAATGTGTCCTATATAAAATTTTTAAGATACACATCGACCATGTTTATAAAACCTATCGCATGGAATGATTTACAGAAATAAGTAGGAGGGTAACAATGCATCGTGAGATACTTAAAAATCAATACAAATGTGTAACGATTCAAATCGGCAGAGATGAAAAATGAATCGTGATACCCTTTTACGGCAGAGGGTGTGACTTAGTTTTGGTTTTACTTGTTTGACGTCATACTTCACTACGTGTTTGACGTTGTACATCTCTGTCAGGAGTTGGTTCAGACAGAACGAGAGACATGGTGACGGTCATAAGTGATTTTGAAACTGAAGATGCAAAGACCAGTTTCAAATCAGAGATGTGGCGGGTGAGCTAACCCACTGATCTGCACATCACTACAGCGCAGATATTGGAAGAAGGTGATAACCTACACAAATAGCACAACCAACATGATGCAGCATGTCAACCAGCATCATAAGAAGCTATAATCACCACCGCCTGAGCAAAAAATAAAACTATTAAAAGGACAATCCACGCTAAAAAGTGTGGATATGCTGATCTTCCTTAAAAAAACAACATGGAAATCCCAAACTAAAAACACATGCAAGCCTTAGTTTGTTTATTTGAAGAGATTTTGTGTATTTGTATTATTCATTTAGTCATTTTAATGTGGGATTTGTTTTAAAATGCAAATTTTTATTTATTTCTTTGTAATTTGAGATAAAATATAATTTCAGTTGCACTTTTAAGAGGAGGATATATGTGTTATTTTGCAGTTTACCCTACCTCAGAAAAATAAAAAGGGATTCTCTTTAATTTGTTTAACATAAGATAAAACATATTTTGTCATTTTATATATATGTTTTTTTAAATATGCATTCATTGCATAGTTTGTGTTTTGCAGTTGCACCCTTCCTCAGAAATATGTTTTTTGTCTGGGAAATAATTAAAGGAATCTTTTTCAGTCATATTTTTTCTGCAAGCTCATTCTGTTGAAAAAAAAATCATGACAAAATTGTATTGTTAATCCAGTATCAGAAAACATATCGAGTCATGAGTTGAGTGTAAGTCTTAAAATTAAGTCAAATAGTAACCGAGTAAAGTACAGTCATTTTCTAAGTTTTATGCTTCAACACATACAAACAGAACACACCTAACGGGTTCTACTGGAACTGAAATTTGTGGAACCCCCAAGTTCAATGACCCTGCTCTTCTCCTTTCAGTGCTCTGGTCTCCAATGTTGTTCATATTCATTTTTTGGAATAGTGTCTTATAGCAATGTGTGCAACTTCTGTCATATATACAGATTGTTTTTTCTTTGCTTCTTTTCTTGTATATTACTGAATATAGCATCGAATATTTACTTTATAATTTGCTTAATATGTTGAAGAATTCTCCATTGGACTGAGATACAGTCCTCTAAAACCAAGAACTTACCATTTCAGAGCAAAGACTAGGTTACATTTATCACAAACTAGTCCAAACTTGCATTTCTTTGCAGTTCAACATAGTGTTCAATCCACTGCATCGTACAACAGAGAAAGAAGCGCTTCACTGATTACGTAGTCACTATAACCATGAGAAATAGAGGAGCCAGAAATAGCTAAGCAGGTTCAGCCCCAAGCCCAGAGACAGGCAGGGAGATTAGAGTGTGTTTTATGGCCACACTGCAGATCACATTAACATTATTACATTCACTGGGAATGAGTAGAGAGAACGATAAAGGAGAGAGACAAGCTGGAAGGCAGGGGATGAAGATGGAAAAGGGTGAGAGGGCAATGGAAACGGACAATGTATGGCAGAAAGCGGAGCAATGAAACAGCTGAATGAACGACAAACAAATAGGAAAGATTTAAGAGGTGAAAGGTAAACTAGTGTTGAGAGCACAATGGAATAGAATAGATCTTTTATTGTCATTGTTACAGGAACAATAAAAACTTGTTTAGCAGATCTGGTCTGTTGAGCAACAAAAAAAAAAAGTGCAAATAGGATTGCACTATAAAAAAAAAAATCTGTTGTTTGTACAGAGAAAAAAAATCTGGCAGCTGTGGTTACCAGAACAATACTGTAAAAAATACATCAAACTGTAAACATATTTACAGAGTAATATGGAGATTTAACATTGGATTTTGGTGGTATTTACATGTTTAAAATGTTAACTGTCCTTATTTTATTTGATTACTTTTTTTTAAAGCATGAAAATAGTCTGTTATGTCAACATTATGGACTTGCAATTTAAACAGCACCACATTGTTTTTTAAGTTACAGCTTTATTTTCTCAAAACAATAGAAATACCACATCATTTTTTTATTGATTTTGATTTATTTTGAACATTCAGAAAAAAAAGAAAGGCATCAAATGCATATCCAATTGAAAAAATTAACAAAAACAGAGAGACAGATTAAAGACTTCCAAGAAGTAACAAAAAATTCCAGGTAATGTTCGAAAAGGAGTGGGGGGAGGCGACAAACTTATCTAGCCCTGCCCCTTGCCAGTAGTCATTTTTTAATATTTTTGTTCTCTTCCACCACTATGTTATGAATGAATGAATGAATGAATGAATAAAATAAACACTTTTATATACTCTTTACATTTCTGCATACAAATTTGGTTTTGTTAAAATACTCTTCCTGTAAAACCACAGCTAAATTTAATTGTTACCACAAAAATCCTTTCAAATAAACAACTTTGCATTCTATTTTCACTTAGTTTTTTATGTTGCAATTTTACAACCTTTTAGTGTTAATTCTACAGCCATTTTTTACAGGATGTATAAAAAAATTTCACAGAAAATACTGAAAATTTTTAGCAATGTACAAAAGCTACAAGAAAAAATGTTAAATATACAAACACTACTAAAATACTACCCAAAAACTACTTATATATACAAGGAAATATGTACCACAAATAAGGATATACACAGACAATATGGAATATATAGATTAAGAAAGGGTGAATTATGTTTTGGAGACTCTTTCCAATTAGATGATGAGAGCTGGTGCAGAGTGTGGCCTTCACCCAGAGGAGTGAGACAGCGGTCAGCGAGCATCAAACGCTCCTCAGAGAAACACTATGAACTGCATGGATGAACCTATTATCACATCCCCTTCCCTTGGTCTTATTGGTTGACTTCAGTTCCACTTATAACACAGAGTAGCTCCACAATGTGACCAGAAACCAGCACCTCTGCATCCACCCTCCTCCTCCTCCTCCTCCTCATCATCATCATCCACTGGCTTCACAGTTCCTTGAGGCAGAGTAATATCTACCATCATCCCCAGTCCCCCATGGCTGTGTCCTCAATCTTTTCCTCTGCACATCTACACAGTCCATCGCCACATTCTTCAAATACTCTGACAGTGCCTTATTCTCTGTACTCAATGACAATGACACGGTTACAGCCCATTGACACTCTATTTCCCACTTCACACAATCGCCACGTTTACATGCACACTAATATTCCACTATTATTACCCCTGCCGAGAAGGTTATGGGATCACTGCTGTATGTCTGTCAGCACAAATACACTAAAATTACCCCCCTCGTTTTTCATGGAAGTTGACAGAATATAGGGGCGTGGGTCGAGTCGGAATCCAATACGATCAGGGGCAGATCCACGGAAAGGACTGGAGGCTGGAACTGTTTTTCCCATTAAGGTTGGTGAGTCCTATGCTATATGGCCATCCACACCAACAACAATAATAATATCCTTCTGAACAGACACACAGAAGCATAAAAACAAAGAAGACATTCAAACATTACTCATGTAATATTTAGTTAATACACCAATTAATGCCACAAAGAACAATTACACAAGACTTTGTTGGTTAGTGACATTAAGCTTTGCTCTGACTCCTTTTTGGGCTACTATGGTTGTATACTAGCAGTGAATTGCTTTATATATTTATTGTGTATATTGTGTACACATAATGTTTACAACCAATGTTTCTGTGTATATTTCTCTATGATTATTTCTCTATTTCTAAATGTATATTTCTCTGTTTATTTCTATATGTATATTTCTCTATGCATACTTGCTCATGTAAACTTTTCTATGTATATTGTCTTTACAGTTAAATCTCCGTGTATATCTGTACACACATAATGAGATGTACATGAACAGTATTGAATATTGTACATGTATATGTAATTAGTATTGTACGTAGAGTGCATAAGCTTAAAAATAAACTAATAAATCCTCAAAGACCTAGTCTGACCAGTCATCCTGTTTTCGCAATGTATTCAATACTAAAAACATGGTCTGGAACTGCTCCATTCACTGTGGATTATGCCTGATCTATTTTATACTGGACCAATCACAAGTCTTCAGGGTGGGTGTTTTGCAATGCGTCATATGTACCAACTTCTTTTTGTCGTGAGTCAACGTCAGTTCCATGTCTGCAAATCTGTTTAAAACTGTTGTCGGTTGTGTGATTCAAAAATAAGGATTGAATTACAGATTACACCTGGTATTCTTAAGTTTCTCTGACAAAAGCGTCACATCCGTCTTACCTGTGATTGGTTTACTCAATGCTTGTTAGTCCTGCCTTCATATTTGGATTCAACCCCCATGATTCCAGACTATTCTCTCAGTATTGAATACACTGAGGAAACAGGATGACTGGCCAGGCTGTCAAAAACCTAAACAGCTGTCAGTGACTAAAAACATCTACTGATCTAAAATTGTAATAACTTCTGAACAACTAATCCTATCAATATATAGAAATAATTATTACTTAATTACTTTTTTGTGGTTATTTGTAGTGACTATGGAAACACCATAACCTTCTGCAACATTGATTCACCAGTAAAACCCATATAGTTTGGTAAATTATGCTTATCTTTAATGTTCAGTAAAAGATAGAATTTTGCAAATTTTTTCGAACATCGAAATGCTCTGTAAAGCAAATTTAGGTAAGTACCTGATTTTTTATGAAAAATACAGACAATTACATTCTAACTAATTGGTGATAAGTGTGTAGAGAAACGTTAATTTGGGAGTCATCAAAAGTATAGTTCTCAGTCTTAAAGTGATTACCATATATAAACTATGATTCGGAATGGACTGTTTAGTTTATGACAGAAAAGAAAACGGGATGCCTAAAAGCATTGTTTTTGTCAGTGCAATGCCATAGTTTTGATGGAAGAACTTGTGATTTTGGTTATTATCAAGAAAACCATGGAAAATGGATAGATATCAGTTCTGAAATTAAATTCTTATGAGCTATTTTAATTGTTATCATTATATTTGTCCAAACAAATGTACCTTTAGTTGTACCAGACATTAAAATGAATAAGAAATTGAAGGAAACAAGGGTGGTCTAATATTTTTTCCCATGACTGTATAGAGATAAAAAACCAATCACTTACACATTCACATCTATGGGCAATTTGGATTACCCAATTAACCTACTAGTTCATATCTTTGGATGGCGGGAGGAAGCTGGAGAACCCAGAGGGAATAAACTCCACACAGAAAGGTTCCCGGTGTTGGAATTGAACTCAGGACCTTTGTGCTGTGAGGCTGCAGTGCTATCCACTGAACCACCGTGCCGTCCAACCCTTAGTAAAACCAATTTTACAATCACAGTCATATGTAGCCTAAAAGTATCTCATTCTGACTAATAAAAGGCTTGTACATATTCTCCAAGAACAGAAATGTATTTGTTTTCTCAAGGTGAGAACTGATAAAAAAGACAGCGTTCCAGTGTTAATGGGAAGCACTGATAGGGCCCTCCCACTTTCAGATTTTCCATATTAACCACACCCACAGTTATACACCACATGAAAAAACTTGTGCTTCGATGATGTGTCAAAGAACAAGTTGCTTTGGTATGAACACACACAATGGTCTAAACTCAAGGACAACACGTTTCTTACCTTTTTTTGTCAATCCATTTTCCCTTGTACAAATATGGCCGTCTAGCACAAGATGATTGCCATTTTAGAGGGTCCACAAAAAAAAAACAATCCACACAGACTAATGTAGTCCAAACAATGATGCTTCACTCAACGTATAGAAAGACGTGTCACTGTCAAAAACTCCTATTTTCAGCATGTACTAGATTAGAGGTGGTTGTTGTTGCTGCCCAGCGGCAGTTTTATTCCAACAGAGTCGACTGTGATCCAGACTACTCCACCGCCGCTGACTGCGTTTAACTGCTCATTAACTTAATTGCTCAGCTCCAGCTGTGGGACACATCTGTTTTCTTATTCTTATTATGCATAGTCTTATAAGAACAAGATTTAACATGTGCAGAGCTAACATGATTCCATGAGCACGAGCCCTTGTAAATTCATGCCCTTTCCAAACAAACATGGACATTTGCATATTTCTACCTCCATTTAAAAAAATAAAACAACATTCTGTCCGTACAACCTTTGTTTTACACAATATCACATCCACAAGGCAACTTGAAAACAACTACAAATACTCAGACAAACCACTGTTTTTATTAGTCCAAGCCCGACGGTCCGATGGACTATTGGTATCAGCATCTATCGTCCGTAAACAATTTTTCAAGTATCTTCTTCCTCAAAACCGTCAGACAGAATTATTTCATATTTGTTGTGGAACATCTTTGGGCTAAGGTCTACCACATTTGTTCAAAGAATTGGGAAGTATTGGTTTTTGAATTTTAATGAATTTCTGAAATTTTAAAGATCCCCATTGGTTTATAATGGGAACAATTTCAAAGTGCTATAACTTCACAACAGTTGAAGACATGGACATAATTGCTATTGACAATAGGTAGGGAGTCACATGTGGGCTTTCAGTTGGTGCCATGACCTTTGACCTTGAAAGGTTATTTGAATGTCAATTAATGTCTTCAAATTTGCCATTGGACTACAGGAGCGTTGGTCCTATTATGTACTTAAAACTGTTGACACTGGATAAAAGTGGACATAGTAGACACTGAGGTTGAATCTCTCATGAGGATGAGCAACAAGTTTGGTCCTAAATTTCAGTTACCATATGTGTTGGCTTTGATTAGTGAGTTTTTTTCTTTACCTTATGTGGATTTCACCATAAGGCTGGTCTGGTTCACAGGTACCCATACAGTTCTCCGTCTACTGCAGATCATACACAGATCATACACCTGGATTTGATTTTCCAGATGTAGTTTTATCACATGTTTATTGCTGTAACAGACATGCACAAAATGGGGTGTGACACCATCACTTTCTAATCACTCCATTTTCCCTGTCCACACAGATGCACACGAACTATGATTTCTAAAAATCACCACTTTGTTTCCTAAAATGCTGCTTTCATGCGGATGAGAGACCTGAAAGTAATACTGCAAAATATCCACGTTATTGTGTATGATGAATCAGACTTCAACTTCAGCTTCAGTATAGTTATTTGCAAGTTATCAAAAGTATTCTGAATAAAGATAAAAGATTTCAATATCTGGGGTCTCTGGAGGGAGACCAGAGTCTGTTCTGTCTGAATGGAGTCATATGGGAGAAGTGGCTCAGATCCCTGAATAAACAACTACTTTTTGAAAAGTGTTGGTTCCATAATCAAAAAAAGAAAAAAAAAATCATAACCAGATGATTTCTATGATGATCCTCAACATAGAAATTAGAAAATTATCACACCACCTGATGGGAGCAAACATTAACACTAAATAATCTATATGTGAGACAGGTGGCTGTTTGAGGTGTTATTTACATTTTTCTACATCTCTTTTTAACCCATAAAGACCCAAACATCCATCACCAACCAAAACCATCTACTGATCTAAAATGTTTAAGACCTGTTGATCGACTATTTCTATCAGTACATGTAAATAATTGGAGTAAAATGCAGTCTATCATCTTTTCATGGTCATCAGATATGACTCATCTGGATGTTCAGAGGCTCGGTAGTAAAAGTGGAAACACCATGATCTTTTACAACACTGATTCACCAGTAAAAATCATGGAGTTGGATCAATGACAGTGGATGGATGCACTTGGTTTATGTTAATGATATATTTTACTGAAAAAGTCAGTTTTCTCTGTTTGTGATACAATAACCATCAACTTTAATATGAGCTTTAATGAGCATTGACATGATCAGTCAATTAAATATTAGAAAATGTCTGATTTATACTGATAAAATACAAACTAGCGGGTTCTAGAAGCAGTAGAGTTGATAAAATGGGGTGCTGAGCCAACCTTACTGGTGTAACACAAACCCACAGATTAGAAAAAAATACAATGGCCCTCATTTTGGCCCTCATCCATGGGCCACCCGTAAGCCCTTTGTAATATTAAAAATGACTAATAACTCAAAAAGTGTTGGTCTGTCAATAAGCTGTTTTCACCTGTCTGATGTTTGAACTAAATTACATATTCCAAAAGGCAAAGATTAGCTCTGTCTAGTTTTCAGTTACAAAGCAGACACACATACATGCACACACACACACACACACACACACACACACACACACACACACACACACACACACACACAAACACACACACACACA